>ML801862.1:331792-370682 GCA_009831015.1 Picea engelmannii
ATTAATATTGACCTTTATTACATCTGAATACATTGATCTACCTATGTGCGGGTTAGGACCTTAACATTCCCCTTGTACCTGGAAACCTTCCTCCCAATATCCGTCTGTATCGTCACCCCTTTCCCCAAAAAAATGAAATTGAGAAAATGGTCTAGGAACTCTTTAATGCAGGCATTATCTGCCCTAGTACTATCCCCTACTCTTCTCCTATGGTCATGGTCCTGAAGAAAGAAGATTCTTGGCGAATGTGTCCTAACTTCCGTGCCCTCAAAAAACTTACCATCAAAGACAAATTCCCCATTCCTGTCATTAATGACCTCCTGGATGAATTGAGTGGTGCCCAATTCTTCATTAAACTTGATCTTCATTCGGGCTACCACCAGAGATGTATGAAAGAGGCATACATTCCCAATACTTCCTTTCAAACTCATGAGGGCCACTATGAGTTTTTGGTCATGCCCTTTGGCTTGTGTAATGCCCCCTCCACCTTCCAAAGCCTCATGAATCATGTCTTCCATCCTTTTCTCTGCCATTTTGTCTTAGTTTTCTTTGATGATATCCTCATCTATAGAAAAACATGGACATACCATCTTTCTCATGTGGATCGAGTTCTCCATCTACTCTCTCAACACCAGCTTTTCCTGAAATAGTCTAAATGTGCTTTTGGTGCCTCAAAACTAGAATACTTGGGTCATATGGTTGGAAAATATGGCATCAGGGTGGATCCCCAAAAGGTAGAAGCTATGGAAGACTGGCCTCACCCAAAGACTCTTAAGAGCTTGCATAGATTTCTAAGCTTAACAGGGTATGATCACAAGTTTGTTAAGAATTATGGGAAGATTGTAGCAACTCTCACTGCTCTCCTCAAAAAGATCTCTTTCACTTGGACTGTAGCCACTGCTCAAGATTTTCAAACCTTGAATATGGCCATGTGCACCACTCCAGTCCTCGCCCTTCCTGATTTCACAAATACCTTTGTGTTGGAATGTGATGCCTCAGGGAAAGGAATTTGTTTTGTCCTGATGCAAGATGGTCGGCCTTTGGCCTTTACCAGCAAGCAAATATCTGAAATAAATATGGGCAAATCCATCTATGAAAAGGAAATGTTGTCTATTCTGCGTGTCGTTGATCTATGCCACCCTTATCTATTGGTGCAACATTTCCAAATTAAGACAGACCATCAAAGCCTCAAGTATTTTCTGGAACAACGCATTTCCTCCCCAGAACATCAAAAATGGGTGACTAAACTCTTTAGATATGATTATGAGATCGTTTAAAAGAAAGGCAAAGACAATGTGGTTGCGGATGCACTTTCCTGCAAATATGAAGATGAAGGATCCCTTTTTTCTCTTTGATTCATTATACCAGATTGGCTCCAAGCCATTCGCTAGGAATAGCTACAAGATCCCAAAAGTTCACAGTTGATACAACAATTGCAGTCCAATGCTCCAGATTCCCCAGGGTACTCTTGGCTCCATGATGAAATTCGATACAAAGGCCATTTGTATTTAAGTAAATAATCCAAGATTAAATCCACAGTACTTTCTGAGCTTCATGCTACACCCACAACAGGGCACTCCGAGTTCACCAAAACCTATGACAGGGTCAAACATTCCTTTTTCAGGGATGGTATGAAACAGGACATTCGTAATTTTGTTGTTGAATGTGATGTGTGTCAATGAAACAAGGAGAAACAGTCAAATCTCCGGGCACACTATAACCGCTCCCGATTCCACCTGTTATTTGGAAGGATATCTCTATGGATTTTATTACCGACGTACCCAAATAGGGAAATAAATCCATCATCATGGTGGTTGTTTATCGCCTTTCCAAGTATTCTCATTTATATGCCCTTCAACACCCATTTACAATATCCACGGTGGCTCAAATTTTCATGGATCAGGTGTTCAAGCTTCATGGCATGCCGCACTCTATTGTTTCTGATCGCGACCCAACTTTCACAAGCAATTTTTGGCAAGAAATGTTCAAGATACAAGGCACCGAATTGCATCTTAGCACATCTTATCTGTAATATACCAGATATAAAATGTATGCAGAACAAAAATAAAATTCTAGTAATGGTATAATAACAACAATATAACCAGAACATTCACCACAATAACACTGAAATGATATAAGAATAACAATAGAAATAACACTTTGCATTTGAAAGAAATTTTCACGGGCCTCTTTGAGGGGGAAACCTCCAGTTGAGCAGAGATCTATTACAATAATATCCAAGATAGGGTTGTCATACCCTCGACTCCTATTTATACTAAAAAGAAGCATCTAGAGGAAGATCCTTCTAGAAGCAGAAGATTCTATTAGGTCTTCTTACATCCGCCTTATTCTATTTTATTGAAAGGACTTATTAATATTGACCTTTATTACATCCAAATATATTGTTCTTCATATGTGCGGGTTAGGACCCTAACATGTCCGCCCCCTTAAAAACAACCTTGTCCTCAATGCTTGAGATGAGGAAATTGTTGCAAAATGGTAGCTGGTTCCCAAGTGGCGTCTGCTGGAGTTGTATCTTTCCACTAGAATAGCACTTCCTTGATGGTTCTCTGACATAGGCAATGCTCACACTGGTCCAAAACTGCTTCTGGTTGTAGCCAAATAGATCCTTCTTTAGCTAGCTCTGGAAGGTTGGTTTGAATTTGGCACTTAGCTCTAATCACCTTCTTTAAGCATGAAACATGAAAAATAGGATGTAGCTTCGAATGGCTGGGCAAAGCTAACTGATAGGTGACTTGTCCCACATGATTGAGCATGGTATAAGGACCATAAAATTTGGGCGCTAGCTTCTGACAATGCTTGGCCTTGAGGGAAGTTTTCTTCTAAGGTTGCAGTCGAAGAAACACCTTATCTCCTTCTACAAATTGATGTTCAGAGTGACCTTGATTTGCTTATTGCTTCATGCGATTTTGTGCCATGACCAAATTCTCTTTGAGGGTACAGAGAATTGCCTCTAGAGCTGTAAGTGTTAGGTCAACTGCCTGGACCTTCGAGGCACCTGGTAAGTATGAGAGAACTGAAGGTGGCTTCTGTCCATATACCACTTCAAAAGGAGTCATGTGTGTAGTTGTATGGTATGAAGTGTTGTACCACCATTCAGCTAGGGGTAACCATTGAGCCCACTAATTTTTCTTTTCCAAGGAAAAACACCTCAAATATGTTTCCAAACACTTGTTAACAACTTCCGTTTGGCCATCAGTCTGGGGATGATAAGTTGTGCTGAGATGCAATTATGTGCCTTGTATCTTGAACAGTTCTTGCCAAAAATTGCTTGTGAAAGTTGGGTCGCAATCAAAAAAAATAGAGTGTGGCATGCCATGAAGCTTGAAGACCTGATCCATGAATATTTGAGCCACCGTGGATGTTGTAAATAGGTGTTGAAGGGCACAGAAATGAGCGTACCTGGAATGCGATCAACAACCACCATGATGACGGATTTATTTCCTGATTTGGGTAAGCTGGTAATAAAATCCATAGATATATCCTTCCAAATAGTAGGTGGAATCGGCAATGGTTGTAGTGTGCCCGACGATTTGAATGTTTCTCCCTTGTTGCATTGACACATGTCACATTTAGATACAAAATTACGAATGTCCTATTTCATACCATCCTAGAAAAAGGAACGTTTGATCCTATCATAGGTTATGGTGAACCCGTAGTGCCCTGTTGTGGGTGTAGCATGAAGCTTAGAAAGTACCGTGGATTTAATCTTTGATTGTTTACTTAAATACAAATGGCCTTTGTATCGAAGTTCCTTAGGAGCGAAGAGTACCCTGGGGAAGCTGGAGCATTGGACTGCAATTGTTGGATCAACTGTGAACTTTTGGGGTCTTGTAGCCATTCCTGGCGAATGGCTTGGAGCCAATTTGGTACAATGAATGAAAGAGAAAAAATGTGTCCTTCATCTTCATATTTTTGGGAAAGTGCATCCGCAACCACATTGTCTTTTCCTTTCTTATAAATGATGTCATAATCATATCCAAAGAGTTTAGTCACCCATTTTTTTTGTTCTCGGGAGGAAATGCATTGTTCAAGAAAATACTTGAGGCTTTGATGGTCTGTCTTAATTTGGAATCATTGCCCCAATAGATAAGGATGCCACGGATCCACGGCATGCAAAATAGCCAACATTTCCTTTTCGTAGATGGATTTTCCTAGATTTCTTTCGGATAGTTGCTTGTTGGTAAAGGCCAAAGGTCGACCCTCTTGCATAAGGACAACACCAATTCCTTTCCTTGAGGCATCACATTCCAACACAAAGGTCTTTGTGAAATTGGGAAGGGTGAGGAATGGAGTGGTGCACATGGCTATCTTAAAGGTTTGAAAATCTTGAGCAACAGCTGGAGTCTGAGTGAAAGAGTTCTTTTTGAGGAGAGCAGTGAGAGGTGCTGCAATCTTCCCATAATTCTTAACAAACTTGCGATAATACCCTGTTAAGACTAGAAATCTACTCAAGCTCTTAATATTCTTTAGGTGAGGCCAAACTTGCATACCTTCAATCTTTTTAGGATCCACCCTGACGCCATCTTTTCCAACCAAATGACCCAAGTATTCTACTTCTGAGGCACCAAAAGCACATTTAGATTGTTTCAGGAAAAGTTGGTGCTGAGAGAGTAGATGGAGAACTCGATCCACATGAGCAATATGGTCTGTCCAGGTTTTTCTATAGATGAGGATATCATCAAAGAAAACTAAGACAAAATGGCGGAGAAAAGGACAGAAGACATGATTCATGAGGCTTTGGAAGGTGGAGGGGGCATTACACAAGCCAAAGGGCATGACCAAAAAATCATAGTGGACCTCATGAGTTCTAAAGGAAGTCTTGGGAATATTTTCCTCTTTCATACGTATCTGGTGGTAGACCGAACGAATATCCAGTTTAGTGAAGAATTGGGCGCCACTCAATTCATCCAGGAGGTCATCAATGATAGGAATGGGGAATTTGTCTTTGATGGTAAGTTTTTTGAGGGCATGGAAGTCAGGACACATTCACCAAGAACCTTCTTTCTTCAGGACCATGACCACAAGAGACGAATAGGGGCTTGTACTAGGGCAGATAATGCCTGCATTAAGGAGTTCCAAGACCATTTTCTCAATTTCATTTTTTTGGGAAAAGGGGTGACGATACAGATGGATATTGGGAGGAAGGCTTCCTGGTACAAGGGAAATGGAATGATCATGAAAACCATGGGAAGGAGGGAGGCCTTGGGGAGTGGAAAAGACCAATCGATGTTTAGAAAGGATGGATTGGAGGTCTTGTAGTACGGAAGGTGTCTTTTTTGTTTGTATGGCATGGAGTTGGGTGATAACACCAGAATGACCCTTTTTGAGCAGATTTTCCATGTGATGGGAATTAATGATCTCAGGTGAACCTGCAGTGATGCCTTGTAACTTATATTGGTGTCACTCTTGGTTGAATTCCATGGTTACGTCTTTAAAATCCATGAGAATGGGACCCAACGTCCTTAGCTAGTATGCACACAGCACAATGTCACAACCTCCCATGTCGATAGTAAACATATGGGATTTCAGGTGGTAGTCACCAATTTGGAGATTCACATTTTCACAATGCCCTCCACATTTCATGGAACCACCATTGGCAATCATGATTTGGAAATTATTGATGACATGGATGTAGCAATGAGTTTCTTGGGCAATGCGGTGATGAATAAAATTATGGCTACTACTACTATCAACCAGAATGATGACCTTCCAATGCTTGATGTAACTGATTATTTTGAGGGTTTGGAGAGTGGAGAAGCCAGTGAGAGAAATGAGGGAAATGACTGGTTCTACTTCAGGAGGGTATGAGGGAGGGGTTATGTCAGTGGATTCAGGTGATTCAGACATAGAGGGAGTGTCTTCATCTACTTTTGAAATCTCCCCAGAGATGGCCATAAAAAGATTTTGTTCTTTACACTTGTGGCCTAGGAAATATTTGTCATCATAGTTATAACAAAGGCTTTTGAGTTGGCAATCATCCATTTCAGCCCGAGTCAATTTTTGGATCTTTAGTGGAGCAGAGGGAGTAGTGGGATTTACTGGTTTAGGGAAAGAGATGGAGGGTTTGTGGTTTTGAGAAGATAAATCCTATTGTGCTTCTTTATCTCCTTTGGTAGCCTCCACCCAACTCTCAAGCTGATCCATGAGGACATGGGCCCGAATTTCATCCTTGAGGCCGCTGATAAAACACTCTCGGAAAAAGGCATCAGACATGCCCTCTGTTCTAAAAGTCGGGCACTCAAAGGAAGCTATAAAGTCTTCCACTGTTCCTAATTGTTTCATCTTTGTCAAATGGCCCAAATGGTTGGTGTCAGTGTGAAATCATTCATAAAGCTCTACCACAAATTGTGTCCAGGAAATATACCCTTGACGAGATTTTTTTCTCCATTCCCACCATTGTCAATGTTCTTGATCTATATGGAGAACACCATAACAGAGTTTGGCCAAGTCATATGTAATGTTGTATAAAGAGAAGTAATGTTCCATTCGAGTTACACAACCTATAGGGTACGAGCTATTAAATTTGGTCATATCCACCCATGGAATGCGTAGGTCACGTTGAAAGTGATGGTTCTGCAAGGTATGGGAATGAGAGGAATGGTCACCTTAAGTATGTGGGGGTGAGGAAGAGGAAGGGTTATCTGTAGGGATATGCAGTTTGGTGCAGAGTGCCGAAAATACTGATTCAAGCTGGGTGGTGAGGTCTTGTTTGATTTCTCCCATTGAGGACTCCATGTTTGTATTGATGGCGACAACATTGGCACTGAGTTGTTTCACTTCTTGTTGGGTCTCAATGAGACTAGACTGCAAGGTGTTGAAGCGAGCTTCCAAGTCTTGGCTATGATTATGGGCCATGAGGATGGGGGAACTGAAAAGGGGCGGGCAGGGTAATTTTTTTTTTCCGAAAAAATGATATGGATGAATGTGATAAGGGCGAAGAGATGAATCCAATGGAATAGGGATGAAATAATGGTGAAAAATTTTCCAAACATTTTTTTTTTTTTTTTTACGTCCGGTCCGAAGAATACTGTAGAGAGGAAATGCCCAAATGCTTAACCAGAAATAAATGTGTATTTACTTGGAAACCTGAACATAGTTGCATGGCAATAGATCTTGTCTGTTTTAATTTGTTTATGTTTTTGTCCCTAAGGGTTATGTATTCAAGGGTTCTACAGACAAGGTTTGCCCTGTGCTATAGCTCTCTGATATACATGCGAGGTCCAACAATAGTACTCAGCTCAATATCTCAGGGCACTAAGTAAGGAGGATAGACCGTACCCTTAGCCATACTACTCGACTACCTAGTTACTAGAGAGTATCTTCCCGAGTGATGTTCTCGGTGACACTATAGTAGTCAGGCGACCAATCAGTTTATCTAAAGAGGGCTTCAGGTAATCTAGGTTGATCCGTACACAAGTGTTGTCTGATGTGATACCACTCGAAGGGGTACCAACAGGGGTTACAAGGGTTGCCAACATATGTGCGCTTAAGTACCACTTGTATTTCCTATGTGTATGAATCCCTCAACCACAGGTTTATGCATGTAACAACAGATCTTTGTGGCTTAAAGATGCCAGAATACATCTCTACCCTAAAAAAAAATTAACCCACACTTTCTGCCGAGGAAAGTGCTATGATACCACTTGTAACATACCAAATATAAAATGTAGGCAGAATAGAAATAAAATGCTAGTAATGGCATAATAACAACAATATAACCAAAACATTCACCACAATAACACTGAAATGATATAAGAATAACAAAAGAAATAGCACTTCGAATCTGAAAGAAATGTTCACGGGCCTCTTTGAGGGGGAAACCTCCAATTGAGAAGAGCTCTATTAAAATAATATCCAAGCTAGGGTTCTCATACTCTCGACTCCTATTTATACTAAAAAGAAGCATCTAGAGGAAGATCCTTCTAGAAGCGGAAGCTTCTATTAGGTCTTCTTACATCCTCCTTATTCTATTTTATTGAAAGGCCTTATTAATATTGACCTTTATTACATCTGAATATATTGTTCTACCTATGTGTGGGTTAGGACCCTAACATTATCATCCCCAGACTGATGGCCAAACGGAAGTTGTAAACAAGTGTTTGGAAACATATTTGAGGTGTTTTGCCTCGGAAAAGAAAAATTAGTGGGCTCAATGGTTACCCCTAGCTTAATGGTGGTACAACAATTCATAGCATACATCTACACGCATGAATCCTTTTGAAGTGGTATATGGATAGAAGCCACCTTCAGTTCTCTCATACTTACTAGGTGCCTCAAAGGTCCAAGCGGTTGACCTAACACTTACAACTCGAGAGGCTATTCTCCGTACCCTCAAAGAGAATTTGGTCATGGCACAAAATCACATGAAGAAACAAGCAGATCAAGGTCACTTTGAAGGTCAATTTGCAGAATTGGATCAGTTGTTTCTTCAACTACAACCTTACAAGCAAACTTCCCTCAAGTCCGAGCATCGTCAGAAGCTAGCGCCCAAATTTTACGGTCCTTATACCGTTCTCAAGCGTGTGGGACAAGTAGCCTATCAGTTAGCTTTGACCAGCCATTCGAAGCTACATCCTGTTTTTCATGTTTCATGCTTAAAGAAGGTGATTGGAGCTAAGTGCCAAATTCAAACCAACCTTCTAGAGTTAGCTAAAGAAGGATTCATTTGGCTACAGCTAGAAGCAGTTTTGGACCAGTGTGAGTGTCACCTATGTCAGAGAACCATCAAGGAAGTGCTAGTCCAGTGGAAAGATAGAATTCCAGCAGAGGCCACTTGGGAACCAGCTACCATTTTGCAGCAATTTCCTCATCTCAAGCCTTGAGGACAAGGTTGTTTTTAAGGGGGCAGACATGTAAGGGTCCTAACCCGCACATAGGTAGAAAAATATATTCAGATGTAATAAATGGCAATATTAATAAGGCCTTTCAATAAAATAGAATAAGGTAGATGTAAGAAGACCTAATAAAAGCTTTCGCTTCTAGAAGGTTCTTCCTCTAGATGCTTCTTTTTAGTATAAATAGGAGTTGAGGGTATGAGAACCCTAGCTTGGATATTATTGTAATAGATCTCTACTCAATTGGAGGTTTCCCCCTCGAAGAGGCCCATGAACATTGCTTTTAGATTCAAAGTGTTATTTCTGTTATTATTCTCATATCGTTTTAGTGTTATTGTGGTGAATGTTCTGGTTATATTGTTTTTATTCTTCTATTACTAGCATTTTATTTCTATTTTGCATACATTTTATATTTGGTATATTACACAACAACCATAAACAATCTCCCAATAAACATAAAACTCAACCAGTAAGCAAAAAAGGTTGATATACACGATCGTTTAAGAAAACACCACGTATGTACATGCCCTATAGAAGTACAACTCATGTATGTACACATATGTCAAGGAAAAACCCATGTATATGTATTAAAACACTGTCAGGGAAAGGATAAGGCCAAGAAAATCATTTGCAAAGTAAAAATAGGTTGTCAAGCAATCAGGCAATAAGGAAACTCATGCTAATTGAGAGAAATCGAAGGAGAAAAAGACTCCAAACCCCAAAATAGAAGATTCAATCCCCAGTATGGTATATAATTTTGTTACGAGGAAAATCACTCTATGTCATGGGGTAAACCACAAAAGATGGAATGAATGCAGAAATCAACTCTAATCCAAAGCATGCTATATAATTTAAAATGGTAAAAGGACAAGATAAGGAGCCTACCTTATTTGGATGTTTGTTGAATACCATCGTTGAGAATGTGACTCAAAGCTTTATATCTGCAACTTGTCATCAACAATGAAAATATGCAAGCATATGGTGATAATATATAATGTTAGCACATACAATATCATAATCAATTAACATTCATAACAAATACTCCCATGGAATAATAATTCAAATATTTGCAAGATATCAATTGGACGAGAAAAGATTATTTCTATTAATAAATGATCAACATAAGTGACAAAATTCCATGTTGTCATGTCTCTAAACTGAGAAAATAAGTCCCTTCAAGCTGGGCCTCCACCACTTCAATACTCCACCAAAGGAAAGCTCATATAAGAGAGACAATGATGTTCTCCATCAAGGAGGGAAGAGCTTGGGGGCTGAACAATGTGTTCAAACTTTAAAGGACCAAGGAATGCAGACTCAATGTGAAGTGGAAATTTCTCCAAAGTAAGTTTTCTCTCAAAAATTGAATTCTCTCCTTCTCCATGGCTTGGATATGGTTAAATTTATAGCCTTCAAAAGGAACTGAAGGGCTTAGTCAGAATGTTTCTAGTATATGGAAGGTCAAGGATCATGGATCTCATGGCGTGACATGGAAATCCGACACAATTTTTAATTTGGAGCACCGAACTCTATGTACATGGGTTGTAGTGGTGCAAGTTGTGTATACGCATGCTATCTAACTTGTAGGGCACATATATGTCGAAAAATATGATTTTTTTGTCTTTGAGAAGTGCAAAAGGGGACTTCAAGTCTGCATAGGGAAATGGAAAGTCCCTATCAACAAATTTCATGGGGTGAGGCAAAACTTTCTATAATAATATGAAAAATACTTCAATTCAAATCATTTGAAGAGTTGATATTACATAGGTAGAAAAGTTTAAAAATAAAATATTGGCAATTCTTCTAACCATATCATCAAGCATTTACAAATCCAACAATCCAAAAAATTAAATATTTCAAAACATAAATATTTATAGCTTAAGATAGCGAGCAAGAATACAATATTGGCAATTAGTAATTCTTGTAACCATATCATCATGCATTTATAGAGTCAACAATTTTTTATGAAACTATGATTTACTTCATAGATCATTAATGAAAACCAACTTGTGTATAAGATTGGCTAACAACATTCTTTCAGATCCTTGCTACTACTAAAATTTGGACCTTTTGTTTTTAGGTTTTTTCTCAAAGGAGACAATAATAAAAATTCAGGATATCGATAAGCATAGGCCATAGGTGGAATTAAAATACACAGACCGAATTAAAGGATAGAGGTGAAATAAAAGGACAAATTGTATTAAAGGGCATTGATCGAATTAAAAAGCACAGGTCGAATTATAACTAAGAACATCAATTCTAAAGAAAATGTATATCAACATATATATAATTAATATGCTTGTACCTAAATGTTGGAATGAATTCAAGTTATCCAATCTTCATGCAGGTCCTCTCTTGATGCATAATAGAATTCAACATGCACATCAGAATGGAATACAACATTAATCAAAATTCCAACACAAACTTCACATCCACATCCACGCTGCCCACAATGCAACATTTCCATTATCTCGCCTCTCCTAATGTAGATCCGAAGGGAATATAACATTAATTGAAATGCCCGACACTAGCTTCACATGCATGCTACTCAGGAACCCACTAATAGTAAAAGGAATGGGAAGTGGACAAAGTTAAAAAAATAAATAAAAACTAGAGCAACTTCAGATCCATGTCACCCCACACAAACGAATGTGAATCGAATAACACAATATATTCACATCCACATTGCTCAGGCACCCATTAATAGTGAAAAGAATGGGAAGTGGACAAAGTTAAAAAATAAAAATAAAAACCAGATCAAATTCAGATCCATGTCGGCCCACATAGAAGAAGCCGAAGCCAATAACAGTAAAAAAATATAGAAAAAATATTAAATCTTGCTACGGTTGTCATTATTAAGATAATCACATTAATCACCCCTTTTAATGACGAACATACATATTTTGTCATGCGAGGAAGTCAACGCTTCAAATATGATCCTTCCATTTAGTGTGAAGACTAAAAATATTCCGAGGATGTGAAATATTGTCCTTTAAATACCCATATATGCTTAAAATCCCATTAAATCTTTCCATTTCCAATAGGTGTGCACCTATCGACGTAAACATTTGTTTATAACACTTAATGCTTTGTGTTGAAAAATTTGCAAGTCATGTGATCATGCAATTTATAAAATTTATAAGCTCAAAAGATATATAGAATAAACACTAATTAAGAATGGATAACATCATTATACTCTTAGTTTGTTGAAAAGGTAGAAATGCATGCTTCTTATTTACACAAGGAACACAACTTCAGAGGAATTTGTTTGTGAACCACACAATTCCTGTTATACTAAGAACACATTAAATTGTGCAATTTATTCACTTAAATTATTGTTGTGGGTGGGAAATCCCTCCTATGGACTAGCACTAGGGGTTTTATCATGCATGCAAAAATGACCTAAAGATTCTTACTTTTTACCATCATCCCATGCCTAGACCCCCATTACTCATATGTAAATACAAGGCTCAAGAGATTAAGTTTATGTACCTTATTCTTCATGTTTGATGTCGGTCCCTTTTTGTGCTTTGTCGTTCTTTGACTGCAACTCTCCTCCCAATGATGACCCACATTCACTAATGAAAAACAAAGAACTCTGCATGCATTTGATCTATGAACTAATGGGTTAGAGATTTAATCAATCATACAATCAATATTCCAATAATGACAATCTCATATGGCGGGACGGGAAAATAAATTCTTTTATTAACTTCACAATGATACCTTACAATGATAAAGTTGGCTACTACTCCTCAATCCTAGTCCTGGGCTCTTTTTCCACTATCTTCTAACTGCTTTTCTCTATACTTCTCTTTGCACAAGGATGGCTAAAGGTTGGGACAAAGGGAATGCTCAATTGGGTATAGTTTCTTTACTATGATTCTCCTCTTCCAAATGGGACCCCTAACCCTTCTTTTATAGGCTAGAAGAAGCTAGGTATTTGGTTGAATGTCTGGCCATGCATGGCCAAAAGGTTTAGTTAACTTACCCAAAGTTGTGTGTTCCATCAACAACTTTCCTTTTTTCATGATTTTTTAGGTACACGCGGGTTGTCTTGGGTTAGCTAGCATGTACATGCGTGCAGTAATGTAGCAGGGTGTGTGGGCCTTTATAAAAGTGGTTTTTAAGAAGAGTTGTTCAACAGTGTTTTGGAAAAGAAGGAATCTAAGATGGACTGATGCCAGGTAAGCATGTCTAATGAAAATTAGGTTTTTAACAGATTTCCCCCTAATGTGTGAGGTCAGAAGAGCATCTGATGGCCGAAATACATTAACAATCTTCACCGATGTGCCAAACAAGTGAGCCCAGGGATGAGAAATCGAGAGGTGTCGTCTGTAAAATAATAATTATCTCATCGAGGCGGGTATACCCATGCTCGGGATAAAATAAAATCATGGCTACCAATCAAATACACTATAGATCCATGTCATATAACTATATAAAGTGTAGCCACGAGCAATACGCAACGAAGCTACATATCGAAATAAAAAAGATATATGTGTAGAGTATCCATCTTCTAGAAGCTGATAAGGCCTAATGGTTGGAGATGAGGTCTTCAGAGCTCAAGCAACAACTTCAAAATATTAAAAACTCAGGTAGGAGTGTAATATGAGTGTACGACTTCACTACCCAGAGGTCTTCAATGGCTCACCGGTCATGGACTAGAGAATCTTGATTATTAGACTGAAGGCTTCATTGATTTCGAACAAAGACTTGATTGGACATTTAGGATGGTCGGGCATGAGGGCAAGGGACAAACTGTAGAGGGGCCGAATCAGACTTGGTAAAAACTTCCCTTGGACAATAGCACGACAAAGGATGAGACTCAGGAAACATGGCATTAACATAAGTTTCTGAGGTAGGAGGCAACGCAAACTCTCAATATGTTTGGAAGAATAACAAAACGGAGGAGGACACATCTCTATGTAGAGAGAAAAGCTTCCTAAGGTCGTATTAAATCCCAGAGTTTGATGAACAAATAGATAGATGTGCTTTATCCACTGGCGACTTATTATGCTTCCAATAAAGAAAATACTTTTTCCTTCCTCTTTTCGGGCTATATTTGATTTTTTTGTCTTTTTCAATAATTTTGGAAAAAGAATAAAAGAATGTTACGTTACAAATGAGGAATGAGTGTTGCAAACATACAAGTTCGAGGTGCAGGGACAAGAATGATGTTCAAAGTAAGGACACTCGAGAAAAATCCTCCAGGGGCCAAAGGTGTCAAGACGTACAGGCAAAGTGCTCTAGGGCTTGTGTATAAGGCATGCTTTAGATGGTTCAGTTGAGAGCAACATGGAGCCAACATTAGGCCAAAGACGTAGGTATGCAAATGCGATTAATAAAACACATAATGGTAATGTCCTTTGATGTAAGTTTAATGATCCTAGAGAAGGTAAGATCAGTGGTTTTTCATATTTAGAGAGTCTAAAAAATGTAAAAGGAGACTCCAATGGGGTACCTTTTTAAAAACTAGTCTAGTCAGTTCGAAAAAGGGGTAAATTAGCACTGAAAATACGTCTATTCAAAACCATTTTAATGAGTGTGATAAAGACAAGATCACTCGGTCATTTTTTCATTTTTAAGGAGTCTGAAAAAAGATTAACTATGGACTCCGTCAGGAATGTTCTTCTGGACCATTTTAACAAGCGTGAAAGAATAAGGTCACTCGACGATCTTTTCAATTTTAGGGAGTCTGAAAAGAGATTAAATATGGACTCCGTGGGGGTTCCTTTTTCGTATATTTAGCCCCTCAGGCCCGAAAAAGAGTTAAAATGATACCCGAGGGTACTCTTCTAGAGAACTGGAGTTCCTTAGAGTATACATTTGTTCGTACAGTTGACCGTCCAGACCAAAAAATGGGTAAACTACCACCAGACAGACGTGACTTCAAATTTTAGTTTAATGAGCGTGAAAGGCCACAATATCGCTCGACAATACTTTCATGTTTAGAGGGTCTAAAAAGGGTTTAAAATAAGACCCGTGGGGCTTATGACTCATGTATGAAACTGGTTCAGGTAGAGCCCACTGCTAGGCTCAGACCAAGAGTCTCTTCAATAGTCAACTTGGAAAGTCTCCCAAAAGGGAAGAAAACACAAACCACGGTGTAAGTCCTCCCTCGGTATAGAAACCATAGTCATGGCTTCAAGGATAGCCTCATCTGAAGGCAATTCAAAATTCAAGAAATCGCGCAAACGAGGATCGACAGTCCCAACGAGTGAAGTAAACTGACCATACTCCATATGATGATGGAGGTTCTGGCTAGGAATGGTAGAGTCTATCAACGAAGAATCACGATCATGAGGGCTTGAGGATCTACTAACAACGAGATCAGACTCAGAAATATACTCAAGCCCACTTGGACCAAGAGGGGGAAGCAAGGGCTCCCATGCCCCCATTGGATACACCAATGGATCAATTGTTGATTCCAAATCTCAAGAAGGCCAACATGATTTCACAGGTTCCTTCTCAGAAGTAATTGAACATCGAGGATAAGATGCCACATAATTAACCTATGGCGGGGTAGAGTCTACACGAACGCTAGGAACATATAAAGGGGTAGTCTGAAATAATGTTGAATTAGGATGGTGATTATGAAATGCCAGTTGGTCGATAGTGAAAATGCTTCCATTGTGAGGGAAATGCATCAACCGAAAGAGCGTAGACACCACATCATTCACAGCATATACATAATCACGCTTGAGAATCATATTGAAATCTAACGGGCCTTGCACCACTATAACAACAACAAGGATAATCTTCCCACCTAAAGATATAGGTAACTGAGGAAGAACCCCCAAATATTCACTAGGATGTCTGTCAAAAGCCAACAACTCATGTGAAGAAGACACAAGCTTAGGAGATCCCAAGACTTTCCAAATCGAGGAGGATAAAATACTTGCAGAGGCTCCCTCATCCACAATAAATCGATAAATGTTTGTTGAATTAACTTCAGCCCTTATTTGAAAAGGTGCGATAGAAGGAAGATGAAGCTCAACAAGGTCATTCAAATCAAAGGAAACCATCCTAGGGCTTGGATGGAGTGTGCTCAGAATGAGCAGAATGCCCCCTTGTTCTGAAATTATTGAACTGGAAATGCTAAAAACATAGTCAGTAGACATGTCACTCCCCAAAAGAAGATTGGGATCATCCGATGACTGCATCAGCATGACCACTTGCACAACCAATGGATGAATAGGCTATAGAACTACATGTTCTAAAGGCACCTCACCCCCCAAAAGAGAAGTGGGATCATCCGATGACTGCATCGGCATGACCACTTTCGCAACCAATGGATGAATAGGCTGAGAGACTACAACGTCTAAAGGCACCTCACCCCCCAAAAGAGGAGTGGGATCAGCTGATGAATGCATCAGTGTGACCACTTTATCAACCAATGGTTGACTAGACTGAGAGGAAACCTCAAAAGACTCAGAATCATAAGATCTTGCAGACAAGGACCACAATCTTTGTACCTATGGAATGCCAGGGCACAAATGAGTAAGGTGATCTCCCTTGCAAAGCTTACAAGGGAACTTAGGCTTACGTCCTATCTGTCTAGGTTTCTCAACAGAATTAATGCCCCCAACATGACTAGCAGTGGTTGGTTTCACATCTCCAACATGACTTGCAGAGGTTAGTGATGGTTCGATAACATGACTTGTAGAGGCTACAGACCTATTACCAGTATCACTAGCAGTAACTGGACTTTTTCCCCCAGCATGACTTGTAGATTGTGAGTGTGTGCCCCCATCATAGCTTGCAGAGGCTGGGTGCTAGTATTCAACGTGACTTGCAGAGGTTGTCGACCTATATCCAACATGACTCACAGAGGTTTTTGATTTCTTCTTCCTATTCTTCCTCTTTCTATTTCGTTTAGACTTCCGGTTACTAGTAACTGTACTTTCACTAGAGGTGGGAGAAGGAGGAGGAGAAGACTTTGTTGACAAAGAAACATCAATAGGGTGCCCATGACTTAAGGTGCTTAACTGAGAAGCGTCAAGATAATTCGGGACATTTGGAATGGTACCCAACCAAACCAGTAGTCCCACATTCAACCTAGGAGTGTACAAAGTGGCCATCAAAGGGACACCAATGTTTCCAAAGAAGGAAAAAGAACAAGAATCCCCTTGTGAAGGGGCTCCTTGGTTGGTATCATCAGGAACTTTAGACATGAATATCTTACGCATAGGTTCTCCCTTTTCAGGATTTTTCAAGTCCGTAAAAGTCTCACACACAGACTCTGGCGAACCAGTGTTATCAAAACGACACCTATAAAGAGGCAGATCCATGTTTCTAAGCAAAAGACTGAAAAGTCCTCTCAACAAGAAATGAAACCAGTTCTTAAAAATACCCAAGAAAAAACATTCCCAGAAACCCTAAAGATCCCCAGTATGGTTGTCAATTCTGTTGTGGGTGGAAAATCCCTCTTATGGACTAGCACTAAGGGTTTTATCATGCATGCATAAATGACCTAAAGATTCTTACTTTTTACCATCATCCCATGCCTAGACCCCCATTACTCATATGTAAATACAAGGCTCAAGAGATTAAGTTGACATACCTTATTCTTCATGTTTGATGTCGATCCCTTTTCGTGCTTGGTCGTTCTTTGACTGCAACTCTCCTCCCAATGCTGACCTGCATTCACTAAAGACAAACAAATAACTCCACATGCATTTGATCTATGAACTAATGGGTTAGAGATTTAATCAATCATACAATCAATATTCCAATAATGACAATCTCATATGGCGGGATGGGAAAATCAATTCTTTTATTAACTTCACAATGATAGCTTACAATGATAAAGTTGGCTACTGCTCCTCGATCCTGGTCCTGGGCTCTTCTTCCACTGTCTTCCAACTGCTTTTCTCTATACTTCTCTTTGCACAAGGATGGATAAAGGTTGGGACAAAGGGAATGCTCAATCAGGAATAGTTTCTTTACTATGATTCTCCTCTTCCAAATGGGACCCTTAACCCTTATTTTATAGGCTAGAAGAAGCTAGGTATTTGGTCGAATGTTCGGCCATGCATGGATGAAAGGTTTAGTTAACTTACCCAAAGCTGTGTGTTCCATCAACAAATTTCTTTTTTTCATGCTTTTGTAGGTACACGCGGGTTGTCTTGAGTCAGCTAGCATGTACACGCATGCAGTAATGTAGCAGAGCACGTGGGCCTTTATAAAAGGGTTTTTTAAGAAGAGTTGTTCAACAATGTTTTGGCAAAGAAGGAATCTGAGATGGCCTAATTGTTGGTAAGCATGTGTGGTGCAAATTAGGGTTATAACAATTATGCAACTTATTCACTTAGATGGTCACTTCAAACATTGGTTTGGTTAATAAATACCTATGTCGTTCATATTACTTTACTCAATGAAGGGATATATACTCCAAACATTGGTTTGGTTAATAAATACCTATACCATTGATATTAATTTACTCAATGAAGGGATACAAAACCAGTTATAACATAAATTTCATCACACGAGCTCATATAATTATTGTTATACTAAGAACACATTAAATTATGCAACTTATTCACTTAAATCGTCTTTTCAAACACTAGTTTGGTTAATAAATACCTATAACATTCATATTAGTTCACTCATTGAAGGGATACAAAACCATTTATAGCATAAATGTCATCACATGGAGTCATATTTTAATAAAGATCCATTTCCCCTCTAAGGAAAATCTATAAATAAAGTCCTCTCATTACCAATTCAATCAGTATGGACTCATATTTGAATAAAGATCAATTTCCCTCCATTTCCGCTCTAAGGAAACTTTATAAATAAAGTCCTCTCATTCCCATTTCAACGAGTTCAATTGATGCAATGTTATGATGAAAGGTTTTTTTTTTCCTCTAAGGAAAATTTATAAATAAAGTCCTCTTATTCCCATTTAAACAAGTTCAATTGATGCAATGTTATGATGCATGGTTTTTTGTTTAAGGATTGTGGTGTCCACTTGGTTCAACACTTCCTTTTAACTTCATGAGTGGTTGTGTTTCAAAAAATCCTCTCCATTTGATCATCATGTAAGCGAAATGCTTCCTAATTTGATCTAGAATCAAAGAGATAGACATAAAGAGTATAGAGCCCTTTAAAGAGAGACTTTGGAGACCATTTCCATCACTCTTTCTAGATGAAATATTCTATCTTTTATCTACTTTTTTAATTTCTTATAATACAAATCATTTAGTATGTTCCCCACTATAAAGGTTTTAAATTGGTGTGCACTTTTATTCATTTAATTTTACAATAATTGCTTGCAATATTAATATTTCTATGAAATGTATCATTAGTCTTTTCACTGACATTTTCTGTAGGTTATTTTTCAAGATAATTCTCCTCTTGAATCCCTCTCTTCTTGATCCATGACAAATGCAATTCAATCAGAATATTCCCCTTAAGGTTTTCTTAGTTACTTTTCAATTTATTTTATCCAGGGAAATAGTTTAAATTGTATTACTTTGTTGCACACTTTATTTACTATTTGCATTAGTGGTTTCAACACATTATTGAGTGTTATTTGGTCACTTTGTGTACCAAATAACACATGATAGAATGAAAACCATATTGGGGATGAGAGATTGAATCTCATCATTTGTTGGATTTAAATAAAAATTTTAATTGACTCATTTCTTTCAAACAATCATTTAGACAATTTGGATTGTTATTTCCCTCTAACACATAACTATCGAGCCATTAAATTTTAATTTTTTTCATTTCTAACACTCAGGGAAAACTCTGCAATTGTCCCAACTATTGTTTTTCATTTGTATGGGCCTAGTTCACTCAGGCATATAATTTATGAAATGCATGCTATATTGCACATGCAAAATCACTTTGATTATCCCATTCCATATGCATTTTATCTAAAAGGTTACTTTCTATGTTGGCTGTGGAGCTTGATTTTCTTCCTGATTCATAGGTCTTGTTTCATCCATGTTTGGATCCCATTTACTGATAGGGGGATGTGGGGATATCCCCCCCCCCACACGTTTGTTTCCATGGGGTCTAGGGGGGGTGGAGACACTTTATGGAGCCCGCCCTAGTGGGGGTTTGGGGGAAGCACCCACAAATAATTTTTTTTTATGAAAATTGCCTTGTAAAATATTGTAATTTCATAGTCAATCTAGACCGTTCATCATTAGGTTACATATGTGACAGTAGAAGTTATGTTATGCTTCATTCCCTAGAAGGAGACCTTATATTATGTCTAAGGGAATTGTATTATGGTAGATTATGAGTGTGAATATTGTATTAGGAGAGTGGAGACTGTGAGAAAAGAAGAGGAAGTTACAACGGGTGTGTTGTAGGTTGTATCTCTTCATTTGCTGGATAATAATAAAGGAAGGATTGGAAATTTCTCTAATGGATGTATCCCACATTGGGTGAACCACATATATCTATGTCTCTTTTTGTATTATGTATCTTTTGTTTTTTTTATTTTTGCATCTGATTTATTCTATTGCTCCGTGATCCTCTCTTTTTCTAACATTTCTAGGGATTTGTTACATGCTATGAGGGTGATAGGTTACATGATCATTTTGTAGAATTATCTAATGATTTATACGCTATTTTTTTTCTTAAATTGTGACAATTTTAAATGATGTGGACTTGAACAAAGATGAAATCAATTATTTCTAAACATTTATCATTTCCATAATTTCATTTTCATACATTTTCAGCGATTTCTTCAAGTTCAACAGACATGAAATTTCATCCTTTGCACACAAAATTTACTACCTAAGTATGTAACCTACAAATTTTACTTCCTAATCTAAATCTGTAATCAAATGATTCTTCAAGGAAATCACTATCTATGACCCCTACTTCAACATCAATTTTTCAAGAGGGTGCAATGAGCTCAAGGCTAGTAGATTTGTTTTGGATAATGCCTATAATTAAAACATAGTAGGACCTTTGATTTAGGCATAAAAATAATATTCCAAGGTTGTAAAAAATTCAAACTAGAAGTTTACTAGAGAAAGGAGTGTAGTTTTCAAGTAGAAAAAGTGTGGTTTTGAACATCTCTTGAAATATAGATAAAATTACTAGATTGGGTTGAGTTAATCAAGAGATTTCCCCTTAATACTAATGAAAGTGTTCTTTAACACACATATTTACACCCCCTAATCCATAAATAGTGAAGAGATCACCTAGTGGCCCATCATTAGGCTAATCCACCCTAGTGACACACTTGAGGATTGCAATGTTGGTTGTGGAACCTAATTATCTTTATTATTTAGAGGTCTTATTTAAGTTGCATTTGGATCCCAATTCTTTATGGGGGATGTTGGGTGGATTTTATCCTCAGTATTTTAACCAAGGGGTCCAGGGAGGGAAGAAACAATTCTTTGGAGCCCTCTCATGTAGGGATTGAGGGAATTTCCCCCACAGATAAAGTTTTTTAAAAATTCCTTCAAAAATAATGTAATTTCGTATTCAATCTGTACCATTCATTATTACGTCATAATATGTTAGGGACCTAACCCCTCACATAGGTAGAACAATATATTAGGATGTAATAAAGGTAAATATTAATAACGCCTTGCAATAAGGTAGAATAAGTTGAATGTAAGAAGACCTAATAGAAGATTTCACTTCTAGAAGGATCTTCCTCTAGATGGTTCTTTTGATATACATATTTAGTATAAATAGGAGTTGAGGGTATGAGAACCCTAGCTTGGATATTATTGTAATCGAGCTCTACTTGACTTGAGGTTGCCCCCTCGAAGAGGCAAGTGAACATTGCTCTCAGAATCAAAGTGCTCTTTATGGTGTTATTTTGATATCATTTCAGTGTTATTGTGGTGTTGTTATGGTTATATTGTTGTTTATCTACCATTTATAGCATTTTATTTATGTTCTGCATACTTTTTATATATGGAATATTACAGGTGGTATGAGAGCACTTTCCTCGGCAAAAAATTGCGGGTTAATTTTTTTTAGGGTAGAGACGTATTCTGACATCTTTAAGCTAAAAATATCTATTGTTATGCACATAAACCCACGATTGAGGGATTCATACACGGAGTAAATACAAGTGGTTCTTAAGCACACATTTTTTGTCCACCCTTGTAACCCTTGTTGGTACCCCTTCGAGTGGTAGTGCATCAGAAAGAACTTGTATACAGATCGAACTAGATTTCCTAAAGCCCTCTTTAGATAAACTGATTGCCTATCTGACTTCTATAGTGTCACTGAGAACAACACTTAGGAAGATACTCTCTAGTAATTGGGTAGTCAGGTAGTATAGATAAGAGCACATACTAGCCTTCTTAGTTGGTTCCCTCAGATGTTGGTCTGAGTACTATTGTTGGACCCCGCACATATATCAGAGAGATATAACAAAGGGAAAACCCTTGTATATAGAACCCTTGAATACCTAACCATTAGGGACAGAAACAATTGTGTTGGATTTATCTCTTCTTCCTTATCACATTCATACCTATCATTTTTCAGCAAATTTTTTGACCCCACCCCCCTTTTTGGTTCCCTCGTCATCATGTCCCATACCCGTAGAAAATACTTGGAAGCTCACTTCAATACCTTGCAATCTAATTTCACAGAGACCCAAAAAGAAGTGAGACATATCAGTGGAAATATTTCCACCATCAATCAAAATATGCATTCCTCCATCACCGCATCAATCACCGAACTCAAAGAAGACCTAGAAAAAGACATGACTACCCATCTTGAATCTGTCATGTCGATGATCTACACCAAGCTACATATCCCTACATATACCCCTTTATCTGACCCACCTTTGCATACCGAAGCTGAAACTTCCTCTCATTCCCATAATTCTCAGCCCCATAACTTTCACTGTGACCTACGCCTTCCACGGGTTGATGTGACCAAATTTGATGGCTTATATCCCATTGGTTGGGTAACTCAAATGGAACATTATTTCTCTTTGTACGACATTATAGATGATTTGGCTAAACTCTAGTATGGTGTTCTCCATCTAGATCAAGAACGTTGGCAATGGAGAAAAAATGCCAGTCAAGGGTATGTTGCTTGGACACACTTTGTGGTAGAGATTTATGAATTCTTGGACACACTTTGTGGACACACCAACCATTTAGACCATTTGACAAAGTTGAAACAATAAGGAATACTGGAAGAATTTATAGCTTATTTTGAGTGACTGGATTTTCGTATTGAGGGCATGTCTGATGATTGTTTTTGAGAATGTTTTATTAGTGTCCTGAAGGATGCTATTTGTTCCCATGTCCTCATGGCTCGGCCTCAGAGTTGGGTGGAGGATACTAAAAGAGATAAGAAATCACAATAGGTTGTGTCTTCTCAAAACCGTAAACCCTCCTTTATTCCTCGCACTAATTTAGTAAATCCCACTACTCCTTTTGCTCCACTAAAGATCCAAAAATTGACCAGGGATGAAATGGTTGAACGTCAATTCAAAGACCTTTGTTATAATTGTGATGACAAATATTTTCCGAGCCACAAGTTTAAGGAAAAAAATATTTTAATGGCCATCTCGAATGATATTTCAGAAGAGGATGTTGAAACTCCCCTTGTGTCTGAGTCACCTGAACCCACTAACATAAACCCTCCCTTAGACCCTCCCAAAGTAGAACTGGTCATTTCCCTAAATTCTCTCACTAGCTTCTCTTCTCCCCAAACCCTCAAGGTAATTGGTTACATCAAGCATAGGAACGTCATCATTCTTGTTTATAGTGGAAGCACCCATAATTTTATTCATCGCCACATTTCCCAAGAAACTCATTACTATATCCATGCAGTCAATAATTTCCAAAACATGATTGCCAATGGAAACTCCATGAAATGTGGATGGCATTGTGAAAAAGTGTGTCTCCAAATTGGTGACTACCACCTGAAATCTCATATGTTTTCTATCGACATGGGCGGTTGTGACATTGTGTTCGGTGGAGATTGGATAAGGAATTTGGGTCCCATTCTCATGGATTTTAAGGAATTAACCATGCAATTCGACCAGGAGGGCCAATAATATAAGTTCTAGGGCATCATCATCGGTTCTATTGAGATCATTAGTTCCCATCACATGGAAAATCTGCTCAAAAAGGTCATTCTGGCGTTATTTCCTATCTCCATGCCATACAAGCAGTTGAGACACCCTCTGTGATGCAATACCTCCAATCCATCCTCTCTAAACATCAAGTGGTATTTTCCACTCCCCAGGGACTCCCTCCTTCCCATGGTGTTCATGATCATTCTATTCCCCTTGTACAAGGAAGCCTTCCTCCCAATATCCGTCCCTATCATCACCCCTTTTCCCAAGAAAATGAAATTGAGAAAATGGTTCAAGAACTTCTTAGCGCAGGTGTTATCTGCCCTAGTACGATCCCCTACTCTTCTCCTATGGTCATGGTCCTGAAGAAATAAGGTTCTTGGCGCATGCGCCTGACTTCTATGCCCTCAACAAACTCACCATTAAAGACAAATTTCCCATTCCTATCATTGATGACCTCTTAGATGAATGGAGTGGTGCCCAGTTCTTTACTAAACTTGATATTCGTTCTGGCTACCACCAGATACATATGAAAGAGGAAGACATTCCTAAGACTTCCTTTAGAACTCACGAGGGCCACTATGAGTTTTTGGTCATGCCCTTTTTCTTGTGTAATGCCCCCTCCACCTTCCAAAGACTCATGAATCATGTCCTTTGTCCTTTTCTCCGTCATTTTGTCATAGTTTTCTTTGATGACATCCTCATCCATAGAAAAACCTTGACATACCATCTTTCTCATGTGGATCGAGTTCTCCATCTACTCTCTCATCACCAACTTTTCCTGAAATAGTCTAAATGTGATTTTGGCACCTCAAAAGTCAAGTAATTGGGTCATCTTGTTGGCAAGGATGGCGTCAGGGTGGATCCTAAAAATATTGAATAGATGCAAGACTAGCCTCACCCAAAGACTCTCAGAATCTTGCATGGATTTCTGGGCTTAACTGGTTATTATCGCAAGTTTGTTAAGAATTATGGAAATATTGCGACACCTTTCACTGCACTCCTTAAAAATAATTCTTTCACTTGGACTCTAGAAGCTGCTCAGGATTTTCAAACGTTGAAGATGGCCATGTGCACCACTCTAGTCCTGGCCCTTCATGATTTCACAAAGACCTTTGTCCTGGAATGTGACGCTTTAGGGAAATGAGTTGGTGTTGTCCTTATGCAAGAGGGTCGACTTTTGGCCTTTACCAACAAACAAGTGTCTGAACGAAATATGGGCAAATCAATCCATGAAAATAAAATGTTGGCTATTATGCATGTCGTTGATCTATGACGCCCTTATCTATTGTGGAAATGCTTCCAAATTAAGACAGATCTTCAAAGCCTCAAGTTTTTTCTGGAACAACATATTTCCTCCCCGGAGCAACAAAAATGGGTGACTAATCTCTTTGGATATGATTATGAGATCATTTAAAATAAAGGAAAAGACAATGTGGTTGCGGATGAACTTTCCTGAAAATATGAAGATGAAGGATCCCTTTTTTCTCTCTCCTTCATTGTAGTAGATTGGCTCCAAGCCATTCACCAGGAATGGCTACACGATCCCAAAAGTTCACATCTGATACAACAATTGCAGTCTGATTCTCTAGTTTTCCCAGGGTACTCTTGGCTCCATGATGAGCTTTGATACAAAGTTCTTTTTTATTTAAGTAAGCAGTCAAAAATTAAATCCACGGTACTTTCTAAGCTTCATGCTACATCCACATCTTGGCACTCTGAGTTTACCAAAACCTATGACAGGGTCAAACGTTATTTTTTCTGGGATGGTATGAAACAAGACTTTCATAATTTTGTAGCTAAATGTGATGTCTGTCAACGCAACAAGGGACAAATATTCAAATATCCTGGCACACTATAACCACTTCTGATTCAACCGACTATTTGGAGGGATATCTCTATCGATTTTATTAGAGGATTACCTAAATCGAGAAATAAATCAGTCATCATGGTGGTAGTGGATCGCCTTTCCAAGTATGCTCATTTCTTTTCTCTTCATCACCCATTTATATCATCCACTGTGACTCAAAGTTTCATGGATTAGGTCTTCAAGCTTCATGGCATGCCAAATTCTCTTATTTCTGATCGTGACCCAACTTTCACCAGCAATTTTTGGCAATAAATGTTCAAGCTACAAGGCACCCAATTGCATCTCATCACATCTTATCATCCCCAGACTGATGGTCAAACTGAAGTTATCAACAAGTGTTTGCAAACATATTTGAGGTGTTTTGCATCGTAAAAACAAAATTAGTGGGATCAATGGTTACCCCTAGTTGAATGGTGGTACAACACTTCATACCATACAGCTACATGCATGACTCCTTTTGAAGCAGTACATAAACAAAATCCACCTTCAGTTATCTCATATTTACTAGGTGTCTCGAAGGTCCAGGCGGTTGAACAAACACTTACAATTTGAGAGGATATTCTCCATAACCTCAAAAACAATTTGGTCATGGTCCAAAATTGCCTGACGCAGCAAGCAGATCAAGGTCACTCTGAACACCAATTTCTAGAAGGGGATCAGGTTTTTCTTCGACTTCAACCTTATAAGAAAAATTCCCTCAAGGTCGACCATTGTTAGAAGCTGGCACCCAAATTTTATGGTCCTCATACCATTCTCAAGTGTGTGGTATAGGTGGCCTATCAGCTATCTTTGTCTAGTCATTCTAAGATACATCATGTTTTTCATGTTTCATTCTTAAAGAAGGTGATTGGAACTAAGTGCCAAACTCAAACCAACCTTCCCAAGTTGGACGAAGAAGGATCCATTTGGCTACAACCAAAAACAGTTTTGGATCAACGTGAGCATCGCCTACATCAACCAACCATCAAGGAAGTGTTAGTCCAGTGGAAAGATACAACTCCAGCAGATGCCACTTGAGAATCAACTACCATTCTGCAACAATTTCCACATTTCAATCCTTGAGGACAAGGTTGTTTTTAAGGGGGAGGACATGTTAGGGACCTGACCCCTCACGTAGGTATAACAATATATTCGGATGTAATAAAGGTCAATATTAATAATTCCTTGCAATAAGGTATAATAAGTTGAATGTAAGAAGACCTAATAGAAGCTTCCACTTCTAGAAGGATCTTCCTCTAGATTGTTCTTTTGATAGACATATTTAGTATAAATAGGAGTCTATGGTATGAGAACCCTAGCTTGGATATTATTGTAATAGAGCTCTGCTTGACTGGAGGTTTTCCCCTCGAAGAGGCACGTGAACATTTCTCTCAGAATCAAAGTGCTCTTTCTGGTGTTATTTTGATATCATTTCAATGTTATTGTGGTGTTGTTCTGGTTATATTGTTGTTTATCTGCCATTTCTAGAATTTTATTTTTGTTCTGTATACTTTTTATATCTGGAATATTACATAATCTGATGGTAGATTTTTTGGTGGTGCCTATTTTTCCTAGAGGGAAACCCTCCTTTTAAGAGGGTATTGTGTTTATTCTATGTATTGTGAGAGATAGTAGTGTGACTAAGAGAAGAGAATGTAAGATATTTAAGATGAGGTTGTATTTGATGTGTTGTAGGTGTTATCCCTTCATCTTGTTGGTTGGAATAAAGGAAGGACTATTTGTTTCTTCATGGACGTAGCCCATATCAAGTGAACAACATATATCAATGTTTCTCTAGTAATGTGTTCTTCTTTGTTTTATTTATGTGTTCATTTTGAATTTTTTTTTTTTTTTTTCGTTTCTCCACGATCCTATTCCTAACTTGAAAGTGGTACTAATATTGTTAGTTAGAAAACCCCTTCCATTTCATCTCATTAGGCTTCAATTACTATAACTTGTCTCATTCATATGGATTTCATCACTCCTAGTGGAGTAATATTTGAATAGTGTTATTACATAATGTGGCTTTCTTGAGCCTTGATAGTTTCATAGAGGTGTGATTTCTTCCTTTTTGTCATTGAAAAACTTGTCATTAAAACAACATATATCACTGTTGGAAAAACAATTTGAAATCACCATTGGAAACATAATTCAAAACCACATTTTTCATCACTTGAACACTCACACTACCATATTTATTCCTTTGGATATATTATTTTGGAGATATATTCACCTATCACACTTCTTTGGAAAAATATAGTTTATTACATGATTTAGAACCAAATATTTGGGACTTGTAGTAGATATACCCATAAACCCTTGTATAACATTGATACTCTAGGAAGGCATCGATATTCATATTTTCTACCTACAGATAATACAACACACATCTAACACTTTTTTTTTCCTCATCTGATCAATGGTATACCATCTCATCCTTTATAATCATCTAACCATACTACCAATATCTCTATAATTTCCAATCTTCCAGGGAATACTACTCCAAAGAGACCTCCATAAGAGCTCCGCTATATATTTCGACCATGTAGACATATTGGGTTCCCCATCACGGTCATAGTTATTACCCCATGTTTGACCATAATAATTCCATTTTGATTTCTTTCCCACCATGTTCAACCTGGTACCAACCCTTCACCTTCATTACCTATTAAGTTAGTCCCATATTCTTCTCCATATCTGAGCCAATTTTTGGCATATACCCAAAACACAACTAGCAACTAATCATCGACCCAAAGGAAGAAGGAATATAAAATGATGAATAAAAACAATGGGAGATGGGTAAATGACACCACCACTTATGGGAATGTCTATCATAGTAAGGGTAATGAAACTTTGAATTTTTGTATAGGCTACATCATGCAAAAACCATGAAACTCAAGTGAGGACTAATATCTCTTGTGCTATTTGTGAAGTGTTTAATTATGACACACCATTATTTGACCTATCCTATACCTTGAAAAATGATTTACTATGCATGTTCATAACCTCTCCCTCAACATTCTCTTTCCCATTCTTGGTTCAATATACATACCCACATAACTTGACCAAGAGATAAACAATGTCATACCACCAACCATCCTTATTCCTTTTGTGGGGAGACCCATCACACCGACTTGTTTCTTGGTCTCCAAGAAGATATATGATTAATATCATTCTCACTTAGCTAATTGACCCACAACTACCCCACATAATAAAATACCACTCCTCTTAGCATATTGTTATAAATTAGATCAACAAGGCTCCAAAAGCTTCAATTTATTTTGTTGGTCCTCATGTAGGTGACCTTTACCCTCATCTTGAATCCACTATAACTTGTCATTCTTGATATTTCACTTGCATTGACTTCCTTGATTACCCACCAACCAAGAGAAAAATTCTACCAACCAATATACATCACTACTAGGATGGAACAACAAGGTAAATGAGGTACCCCTTTCCTTATTACTAATTAGTTAGATGAAATTTATTCATAAATGAAATATTTGGCTACTTTCACCACTTTTTCCAACTAATAATTGAACTTTGGCTTCAAAATAGAATTTGGTTTAGTGGAGCTTATGAATTGGACTAGACAAGAGAGAAGATGTTAGTCTTTTCTCATGCCCTTTTCATTCCTTGGATTTCCTACACATGTCTTGGAGTTCCTTGTTAGATTACCTAACCTCCCTATGCATGAGATGAAGCATTAGTTTAGGTAGAATGAAATCATTTCTCATGGCTTGGAGAACCTTACTAAGCTATTTGGCCTCCCCACCCATGTCTCGGGTTTCCATTTTAGGTCCCCTTACCTCCCTAGGAATGAATTTGAGTGACTATTAATATTGCTCAACCTCCCTCCCCATTAGAGTGATTTTATTAGGCTACCTAACATCCTTGATAACGTTGGGAGTTTATCTTAGATCACATGACTTGTTTCCAGTCATCTTCTAGTTGAAAAAGAGATCCTATAGGCTATTATTACCCTAAGATATCCATGGGATGTTCTCTCATCAACCCTTTTCTTGGGTGTGATACTTCAACTATGAAGCCTATTGTCTCCACCAATTTACTTAAAATTACATAAAAGATAAGTTGTGAAACCATTTGGTGATCAAATCATATTTATAAAAAATTGTATATTTGTCTTAAGAAATACCCATTGATTTGTTGTTACTACATTTAAAATTTGGTGACAACACCATTTTATTAGTGTCACATGTGCACCATCAACAATAATTAACAAAATAAATATCATAGTTGAATATTTAGAGAAAAAATAAAATTTAATAGAAAATAGAGGGAAATTACAAAAAAAAAATAGATAACAATGAAAATTATCTTTAGAAAAGCATGAAAAAAATTCTACAGACTAACATACAACATGATATACCATCTACATGTTGAAATAAGTGAACAAACCTAACACAAGTAAAAAAAATAGTTTATTTTCTTACATATATTTATAGGACTTTAATTGAAAATTCATGGTTTTCCAAAAAGTATTTTTTATCAACTAATCAACCATATATAGTGAATTTTCACTAAAATTTGGGATACATAATTGTTGAGATGGAGAAACTATTGAAATTTTTGTTTATCTGTTAATGATTTTTTTTTTTAGTTTTTTTTGAAAAAATTTAAATTTTGTAGATAACTATAATCATAATCTATGCTATGATTTTTTTATTTTTAATTTTAATGAAAATATTAAAAATTTATCCTATATTTCTTCGAAAAAAAATTAATTTTTTTAGCGAATTGGTGAAATTTATCTTTTAAAACAATTGGTCCCCACCACAACCGTTTTTATCATAATATTCTATGATTTTGAAGGTATCTTAGTGACCTTGCATATTCAATCATAATTTTATGTGAACCTAGATATCTTAGAGGTTGCTACCCCTTTAAACAATACTTGCGGCCATCTCCATCGTGCTTCTCCCATTGCCTTTTTCCCGATCCCATTTGCTCCTATAGTATTCCCTTATAATCTGTTTATTTTGACAAATATGTTTAATTCATCCCTTTTAGGATCCTCTATTTCACTAGAGGTGGATACCTTGGAATAGTGTTCCATTATCCATATCAAAGGACACTAATGTTTCCCTAGTGGAATAGTTTCAAATAGTCTAATTTTACAAACACTTCTATGATGTGTATATCATAAAGATGATCTAACAATATTTTACAGTTTTTTTTCTTAGATATGGGAGAATAGACAAGACTTTCGTACCTTTGATTTATCCTCTTAGGCATCATTGGCCCCTTCATGTAGAATCACTACAATGGTATATAGGTATAGGATTTCCCTCTACAAATGATGTATATTTACCTTCAATATTTGAATTTGTCGTACATTCCATCCCATTATAACAAGTTTCTCACCACTTAATGTTTCTTTCAGGCACCTTTTAGACACTAAAACTCTTCCTCACACAGGTTTCCCTAGTTTAGTGGACTTCTCATCTTTTCACTCATGCCACCCACGTCCATTAGGATTGAGATCCTTTCTAGTCTCTAATTACAAAAAAAAATCATGCATTTGTTGACCTCTACCTAATGGGATTTGAATCAATTAATTTTTTGTTTGATGCTTTACTTATCACTCATGAAATCCAACCTATCATTTTCCTTCATCCTTGTGTCGAAGCCTAATATTCATGAAATCCTCTATCACCCACCCTATTTTAGGAGAGCCACTCTACATGCCTTCAACCTTCATTGTTTTGTTTTTTTCTGAGGAAACTAGGAATTGTTTTTATTAAAAAGATTGGTGATAAGATGCAATAAAGGAGGAAATACATATGTATATATGATTCTTTAGACCTTCAAAAATTGGTAGTCTTATTTATGCTAAATCCTTCAAAACCCTATAAATGTCAAGGGTATACATAAACATATCTCTGAATGCATTCCCAATGTAGTGTCTATAAAAGATACCTAAACTGAAGATACAAAATTAGAACATTAGGAGGGTTGGATAAAATTTTGGGATGAAGCTAAGGGAGGAATTCTCATCACATAGAAGATTTCCTTTCAGGTCCCTTAGAGCACAATTGGATTTTTGTTCAGCTAGAGAATTATTAAGCTTGAGGAAAAAGGTTAAATGAAATTGTTTTCATTCTTGTTGGATTTTGATTAGAATGTTTATGAGTTTCATATTTGATGGGAGGTTCCCTTTACCAGTAAAATTAATAATGACCTTAGAATCTCCAAGAATATTGAGGGATGGAATTTCGTCTCTTCTTGCTAACAACAAGCCGTGATACATGGAATAAAATTCTTCTTGGTTATTGGTTGCATAGCCTAGGCTCCAAGAAAAAATCAGCACGGTATGACCTCCTGGGGAAAGAAGAACCCCACCTTCACTTGATTCCCTTGGTTTTCCTTTTGAGGAACCATCAAAACAAATAAGATATTCTGAATATTTCCCTTTCCAATATGCAAATTCCTCAGGAGAGATATGAAGTTGACATGAAGATCTAGAAAAATTAAAGGAGAAATGAAATATTTGGCTGGAATGTATCCTTTGCGGAGAAGAGAAGATTATTTTCCACCAAAATTATTCTGTTGGAAGGAGATTTTGTTTTCCTTACCACTGTATAAATAGAAAGGTTATAAATTCATCCAATACACCCAAGAATTTGGCTACGATCACCTCAAGGGGAGTAAATACATCCAAAAAAATGGAATGGTTCCTAGCTAGCCATATTTTTCATGTGGTAAATTTTGGAAAAGAGAGAAAAATAGATTTAAAGGATTTCTTGAGAAACAATGATATGTGATAGGAGGACTGCCATCAGCTGAAGAGATTGGTAATTGAGAGTGGAAGATTATTTCAGGTTAAGAGGATTCCCAAGACAGACAACCAAACAACTCTAGAAAACAGACAATCAAGGAAAATATGATTACTAGTTTTTGCCTCCTTTCAAAAAATACACCAATGGGGTCCTATATAACCTAATTTATACAATTTATATCCAATCAGTATTTTCCAATAGCCGAGTGTCCAAAAACACATGTTTAACTTTGGGACTCTGTCATTATTCCAAATTGTATTTCACATACTCGATCTCGGTGGGAGGGTGGATTGAGACAAGAGGGTCTCGTATCCAACTTTAACAAATTAGGCACCATATCCCTAGCCTCTAGTGTCTTTAGTTTCAATATTATAAGGTGAAAAACCTTCAAGCAAATAACAAAGGGTCTGGAAAGCTTCTGTGAGCTGATCATGAAGATTTGGAATATGCCAACTATCCCAAATCCCCCACTGATGTCATTGAGAGATATCAAATAAAGAGAGTATGTGATTGATAATACACCATTGATAAACAAGCTACAGTGAATTGGTCTGAAGAATTGGAGGGTGCCCCATTATTCTATATGTCCAAAAACAAATTTTCTTACCATTCCCCGGAATCCAAGTTGCGTTGATTTTTAAAAGAGGAAGTTAAGCTATGAGTAGTTTCCAAATGGGGGAGCCCAAAATCATTGAAGGAGGAGAATCGAGGCATCTAATCCTATCCCTAGTTAAATATTTATTTAAAATCACCCTCTTCCACCATTCTTGATTGTCGATTACCAATATCCACATAATTTTGGATCCAAGGGAAAAATTAGAAAGGGAATGATATAGTATACCCAAACCCCCATTTGATTTTGGGGCATGAACCACAATCGAGTTGACTAGGTGCAGACGCTTGGTGTTGGATTTTCCCCCTTCTAGAGAAAATTTCAAAACTCTTGAAAAACGGAAGACTTTATGAAGGAAGGGGTAGGAAGGGAGGAGAAATGGAATTATGGAACCATTGAGACAAAAAATTTAATGAGGACCACCCTACTCACATGATTAATCCAGTGCGAACCCCAAAGGGTGAATTTAGATTTAATTTTTTCAACAACAAGGGTCCAAGATGATCTAGGAATATGTTAGAGGAAAATGGGGATGCTAAGATATTTAAAATAGGTCCACTTTTCTTTCAGGGAGAATTGGAAGATGTCTTATATGCTCGAGGCCACCATGGAATTGGCGTTCCACACATAAATACAACTTTTTTGACTATTTATCTGTTGGTTTTGGAGCTTGATTATCTTCCTGATTCAGAGGTTTGTTTCAACAGTCCTTGGACCCCATTCCCTAATGGGGGGTTTCGGGGGGATTTAGTCCCACAAAACTATCGTTAGGGGGGTCCGGGGGGGGAGGAGACAATTTTTGTATCACCCCCTAGTAGGGTATTTGGGGGAAGCACCCCCGAAGTGAAATATTGGGAAACATTTCCTTGTAAAATATTGCAATTTTGTAGTCAATTTGGACCATTCATTATAAGGTTGAAGTTATGGCGGTAGAAGTTATTTTTAGCATTTTTTTCCCTAGACAACAACCCTCTTTTATGAGGGAATTGTATTGTGGTTGTGTATTATCATGAATATTTTATTCTAAGAGAGGATATTGTGAGAGAAAGAAGAGGAAGTTACAATGGGTGTGCTATAGGTTGTATCCCTTCATTTTGTTGGATAATAATAAGGAAGGACTTGGCAATTTATCTAGTGGACGTAGCCCACACTGGGTGAACCACATATATATGTGTCTCTAATGTATTTTGTATCTATTGTGTTTTATTTCTACATTTTTTTATTCATTTCTCTGAGATCTTCTTTTTCTAACAACTGGTATTAGAGCAAAAGGTAACTCGCAGGAAAAGAGGGTTCTTGGTTCGAGTGGGAGAAATGGTGTGAAATGGAAAGTTTAGGGTCGATAAATTTAATGGCCAAAATTACCAGTTATGGAAGTTGCAGATGGAATATTATTTATATCAGAAGGATCTATTCCTACCATTGGGTGGAATAGAAAATAATTCTATGACCATGAAGGATGAAGAATGGGAGGTTCTTGACAGAAAGGAACTACGAACAATATGACTAAGCCTGGAAGCATCTATGGATTTAAATATTTCAAAATTAAATACAGTGAAGGATTTGATCAACACATTGGCTAAAATATATGAAAAACCCTGGACGTCTAATAAGGTGTTTGTAATGAAGCAATTATTTGATATGAATATGTCAGAAGGTGGGTTTGTTACATATCATTTAGATGAATTTAATACGATTACTAATTAGCTAAGTTTTGTAAAAGTGGACTTTGATGATGAGTTCAGGTCTCTTCTAATCTTGTGCTCATTGCGAGAGAGATGGAATGGCTTGGTCATGGCTATAAGTAACCCTGTCTCTGGTTCAAACACTCTAATATTTGATGATGTTATTGGTGTTATCCTTAGCCATAAAGTCAACAACAAACCCAAATCTAATCAGAAATGCGAAGAGAAATTTGTGCCTAACCCTGACAAACGAATTGGCCATGTCCATCTTGATCACCATCCCCATATCACCTTCTTCCTTATTGGAATGAAAAGTTTCTTGGACTATAATCTGTCATTTGTCCTTTTTCTACAAAGCCTCCCTGATTGGGGAAGATTAATTTGTGAAAATGAGGATTAAGTATGATGGATATCATTTTTGAAATGAGTTTGTAGGAGACATTACAAAGAGAGATAGGTCTAAATATAGAAAACGATGAGGGATTGGGCTCCTTGGGGATGAGTTCCAAAAATCAGGAGTTAATACTATCGCCCATTCTGGTTGATTTATGGGCATATTGAACCATTTCAACTAGATCCCTTATGAATATGTTCCATCAAAGAAGATAAAAATGCATGGTGAACTCATCCAAATGTGGAGCCTTATCCAGATTCATATGTTGAAGTGCCCCCAATACTTCTTCCTCGGTGACCGAATGAATTAAAGAATCATTTTCTTCTTTTGTGATGAGTGTAGGAATGTTATGGAGGAGACTCTCTTGGGATTCAATATCTCCTTCTTCGTCTTTTGTATATAGATTCTCAAAGTTCTCCTTGTGATCCGAAAAATCCTTAGATGTTGATAAATTTAAATACACATAAACATCTACTTGATCTTTAAAATAAAATGATCTCTTAACGGTTTTGAAAATTAGATGTGAAGAACTTATCTAACCAAATCCACTTTAATGATAAATGAATTGAAAATAATTGAACTTTAAATGAACAACAATAATATAATTGCATACACAAGTTGGGAAAAATGGAGCTCACCCAATTTGGGCTACCTCTTTGGGTCCACTTCCAATAGAGACTTCTTTTATTAATTCTCAAATGCTTGTGTTTTACAGGGCCCTTTCTACATGTTGATCAAATGAAAAAATGGATTTCACCATTGAATTCTTGGAAAAACATCGTGAAAAAATGATATAAAATACTTGAAATTCCATCAAGGTACCCCTCAACATGCTTTATGATGTTACCTCATATGCCTTGTACCTTCAACATGCATTACAAGGAAATTATATGCATTAATTATGTGTCTTCTACCTTTGGTTGTGCGACATTAAATAGGTGTGGGACCCTAACCAAATCTCGAAATGTATGGAGGTCATTAAATATATTTTTGTTGGTTTTCTGACCAAATCTGCATATATAGCAAAATTGGTTAAGACATAGTTATAAATGTGGTGGGTCAGAGGTTCGAGCCCCACTGACCACCACATATCTCAGATTTGTTTGGTATATATATAGTATATATATATTATATAGTTAACAAAAACTCCACGCAAAATTTGGTAAGTTATTATATGGTTTTATAACCATATAATATGTGGTTATATCCATTGACATTTTCTATTGAGGCCCTCGTTAACAAGTGTGTGCCATATGGTATATAACAAGACAAAGAACCAAGGGTTGAGGGCTTAGGACCTCGGCCCTTTGGCCACCCAAATGGGACTTTGTATTAACTTATATATAATGCTTTCCACATATATATTATGAACTATTGCATGACACATTGGTATGGAGGGCTTTGTTAAGTCTTGGGTTATGTAGGTCACGATTTCGACCCCCTACAAATACATAACTTTTAATATCAATTAGCCATTATATACCAATGGGAGGATTCCATGTGACAACCTCTCATTGGCTCTCAAATGCCACATCTCCACATTTGATTGAACCAATTATCTTCCACTTGTCAACCTGCCATTCATCCACCAAATGCCAACTCAGTTTCCCAATCATTGTATAATAAATCTATGTGGCACCTTGGGTTGTGTCCACATCATTTTTATTGTCTTTACATGTTTCACGCTTCCAGTGGTGACACGTGTCACCCTTTTACCCCTTTGACTTTGACTTTAACATGAACTTTGAGTAGTCATAACTTTTTCCTACGGACTTCATTTGAGGAAACATTTTCACTGTTGGAAATATATTGACGAGCTCTATGAAATGATAAAATTTTCTAGATGAATTGAATAATTTTAATTTTGATCATTTATGAACCATTATGGATCTCTGTATATGTTCCAAATCATTCTCGACCTCTGTGAGCATTCATGGATCCTCCTCGATCACTTCTCCCCATTGGAAGAATTCTGGACCAACAAACGTTTATCCAACAACTAAGTGAGGGTGGATTTCTATCTCCTTTATGATGTCCATCCATTTGTATTTACTTAGTTTTACCCCTTTAATACCAACTTGAATATATTCCACATAACCTCACTGTGAAGTTTTGATCCTTCTTTCGAGAATGACAACTTCCTATAGCTCGTCCAAATATTCTGGAGAAAATTCATAAACTACCGAAACCTAAATGCTTTCATATTCATCCATTATCATAGGAGACTCATAAAGGTTCAAATTATCAACACTTTCCACTAAATACATTTACATGTAGGCTAGTAGATATAAACAAAAGGCATTAGTACCAATCTTCTCTAAGATCTTGAATGGACCATATCGGATTGGAATTATCTTTTTACTTTCACCTTTCATTCTATCTTTGTTGATATGTAGCCATACTTGATCATTGACTTTGAACTGATGATCAATCTGATGTTTTTCATGCCTTTCCTTATACTTGTCTTGGATTTTCTCCAATTGTTCCTATATTTCTTGATGTACCTGTTGAATCTTTTGAGTGAATCTTTTATCTTTATAAGTACCATCATGTCCATATTATTTACCTGCTTGTCCAAAAAAAATTCCATAGGTGATTTAGGCAAGTACCCCAAACATACTTCAAAAGGATTTTTGTGAGTAGATGAATGCATGTCATGATTATGGGCATGTTGGATATAAGGAAACTGTTCATCCCATAATTTAGGATGCTTGTTGCAGTATCCTTGAAGTAAATTTACCAATATTCTATTTACCACCTCTATCTATCCATCTCTCTGTGGATGAAAATACGTGATATTCTTCAACTTAGTGTCCATTAGCTCCCATAAATGAGACCAAAACTTTCCCAAAAAGAGAGAGTCTTGATTTGATATAAATGATGTAGGAAGTCCAAAATGAACCCATACATTAGCAAATAATATTTGTGTTTTATGTTCAGTTGTGACCTGTTTCCTCCATGGCATTAGAATACACATTTTGTTGAATTTGTCCACGACATATAGATAATCATGACATTTCCTAGACATCGACAAAGCTCCTACAAAGTCCATGGAGATACTTTTCCATGGATGTGAAGGTACTAGAAATGGTGTAAATAAACCTAGCTTTCTGTTGCTAGGTTTAGTTATGGCACACATGACACACTTTTTATATACTTGGAAATCATCTCATTCATCCAAGGCCAATAAAAATACCTATGTTATTTTGCAACTGTCTTACCAACCCCGAAATGACCAGAGATGAGAGATGCATGAGCTTCTCTAATTGCATTGACCCTTTCTTCTCTTGGAATACATAATTTTCCAATACGATATAATAAAATGTCATTCATATAATAGTCTAACCGTTTATTTTTGTGAGTTAATGCATCATATACTTCTTTAAAATCATCATCCCTAGCATATTGTTTTGCATAAATTTCATGTTCTAAAGGATTATACCTAAGTGTTGTGGATGCATTAATTACTAGTCCTGATAACATATCTGCAACCTTATTATGAATTCCCTTATTATACTTTATTACTAGATGAAAATGTTGTAGAAAACCCATCCACCTAAAGTGGCGTGACTGTTATAGCTTGGTATCTAACTGCAAACAATGCAATGGTTTATGATATGTATAAATGATTCTCTCCTTTCCCATTAAGTAATGATTCCATTT
>ML801862.1:375519-509014 GCA_009831015.1 Picea engelmannii
TTTATTACATGATTTAGAACCAAATATTTGGGACTTGTAGTAGATATACCCATAAACCCTTGTATAACATTGATACTCTAGGAAGGCATCGATATTCATATTTTCTACCTACAGATAATACAACACACATCTAACACTTTTTTTTTCCTCATCTGATCAATGGTATACCATCTCATCCTTTATAATCATCTAACCATACTACCAATATCTCTATAATTTCCAATCTTCCAGGGAATACTACTCCAAAGAGACCTCCATAAGAGCTCCGCTATATATTTCGACCATGTAGACATATTGGGTTCCCCATCACGGTCATAGTTATTACCCCATGTTTGACCATAATAATTCCATTTTGATTTCTTTCCCACCATGTTCAACCTGGTACCAACCCTTCACCTTCATTACCTATTAAGTTAGTCCCATATTCTTCTCCATATCTGAGCCAATTTTTGGCATATACCCAAAACACAACTAGCAACTAATCATCGACCCAAAGGAAGAAGGAATATAAAATGATGAATAAAAACAATGGGAGATGGGTAAATGACACCACCACTTATGGGAATGTCTATCATAGTAAGGGTAATGAAACTTTGAATTTTTGTATAGGCTACATCATGCAAAAACCATGAAACTCAAGTGAGGACTAATATCTCTTGTGCTATTTGTGAAGTGTTTAATTATGACACACCATTATTTGACCTATCCTATACCTTGAAAAATGATTTACTATGCATGTTCATAACCTCTCCCTCAACATTCTCTTTCCCATTCTTGGTTCAATATACATACCCACATAACTTGACCAAGAGATAAACAATGTCATACCACCAACCATCCTTATTCCTTTTGTGGGGAGACCCATCACACCGACTTGTTTCTTGGTCTCCAAGAAGATATATGATTAATATCATTCTCACTTAGCTAATTGACCCACAACTACCCCACATAATAAAATACCACTCCTCTTAGCATATTGTTATAAATTAGATCAACAAGGCTCCAAAAGCTTCAATTTATTTTGTTGGTCCTCATGTAGGTGACCTTTACCCTCATCTTGAATCCACTATAACTTGTCATTCTTGATATTTCACTTGCATTGACTTCCTTGATTACCCACCAACCAAGAGAAAAATTCTACCAACCAATATACATCACTACTAGGATGGAACAACAAGGTAAATGAGGTACCCCTTTCCTTATTACTAATTAGTTAGATGAAATTTATTCATAAATGAAATATTTGGCTACTTTCACCACTTTTTCCAACTAATAATTGAACTTTGGCTTCAAAATAGAATTTGGTTTAGTGGAGCTTATGAATTGGACTAGACAAGAGAGAAGATGTTAGTCTTTTCTCATGCCCTTTTCATTCCTTGGATTTCCTACACATGTCTTGGAGTTCCTTGTTAGATTACCTAACCTCCCTATGCATGAGATGAAGCATTAGTTTAGGTAGAATGAAATCATTTCTCATGGCTTGGAGAACCTTACTAAGCTATTTGGCCTCCCCACCCATGTCTCGGGTTTCCATTTTAGGTCCCCTTACCTCCCTAGGAATGAATTTGAGTGACTATTAATATTGCTCAACCTCCCTCCCCATTAGAGTGATTTTATTAGGCTACCTAACATCCTTGATAACGTTGGGAGTTTATCTTAGATCACATGACTTGTTTCCAGTCATCTTCTAGTTGAAAAAGAGATCCTATAGGCTATTATTACCCTAAGATATCCATGGGATGTTCTCTCATCAACCCTTTTCTTGGGTGTGATACTTCAACTATGAAGCCTATTGTCTCCACCAATTTACTTAAAATTACATAAAAGATAAGTTGTGAAACCATTTGGTGATCAAATCATATTTATAAAAAATTGTATATTTGTCTTAAGAAATACCCATTGATTTGTTGTTACTACATTTAAAATTTGGTGACAACACCATTTTATTAGTGTCACATGTGCACCATCAACAATAATTAACAAAATAAATATCATAGTTGAATATTTAGAGAAAAAATAAAATTTAATAGAAAATAGAGGGAAATTACAAAAAAAAAATAGATAACAATGAAAATTATCTTTAGAAAAGCATGAAAAAAATTCTACAGACTAACATACAACATGATATACCATCTACATGTTGAAATAAGTGAACAAACCTAACACAAGTAAAAAAAATAGTTTATTTTCTTACATATATTTATAGGACTTTAATTGAAAATTCATGGTTTTCCAAAAAGTATTTTTTATCAACTAATCAACCATATATAGTGAATTTTCACTAAAATTTGGGATACATAATTGTTGAGATGGAGAAACTATTGAAATTTTTGTTTATCTGTTAATGATTTTTTTTTTTAGTTTTTTTTGAAAAAATTTAAATTTTGTAGATAACTATAATCATAATCTATGCTATGATTTTTTTATTTTTAATTTTAATGAAAATATTAAAAATTTATCCTATATTTCTTCGAAAAAAAATTAATTTTTTTAGCGAATTGGTGAAATTTATCTTTTAAAACAATTGGTCCCCACCACAACCGTTTTTATCATAATATTCTATGATTTTGAAGGTATCTTAGTGACCTTGCATATTCAATCATAATTTTATGTGAACCTAGATATCTTAGAGGTTGCTACCCCTTTAAACAATACTTGCGGCCATCTCCATCGTGCTTCTCCCATTGCCTTTTTCCCGATCCCATTTGCTCCTATAGTATTCCCTTATAATCTGTTTATTTTGACAAATATGTTTAATTCATCCCTTTTAGGATCCTCTATTTCACTAGAGGTGGATACCTTGGAATAGTGTTCCATTATCCATATCAAAGGACACTAATGTTTCCCTAGTGGAATAGTTTCAAATAGTCTAATTTTACAAACACTTCTATGATGTGTATATCATAAAGATGATCTAACAATATTTTACAGTTTTTTTTCTTAGATATGGGAGAATAGACAAGACTTTCGTACCTTTGATTTATCCTCTTAGGCATCATTGGCCCCTTCATGTAGAATCACTACAATGGTATATAGGTATAGGATTTCCCTCTACAAATGATGTATATTTACCTTCAATATTTGAATTTGTCGTACATTCCATCCCATTATAACAAGTTTCTCACCACTTAATGTTTCTTTCAGGCACCTTTTAGACACTAAAACTCTTCCTCACACAGGTTTCCCTAGTTTAGTGGACTTCTCATCTTTTCACTCATGCCACCCACGTCCATTAGGATTGAGATCCTTTCTAGTCTCTAATTACAAAAAAAAATCATGCATTTGTTGACCTCTACCTAATGGGATTTGAATCAATTAATTTTTTGTTTGATGCTTTACTTATCACTCATGAAATCCAACCTATCATTTTCCTTCATCCTTGTGTCGAAGCCTAATATTCATGAAATCCTCTATCACCCACCCTATTTTAGGAGAGCCACTCTACATGCCTTCAACCTTCATTGTTTTGTTTTTTTCTGAGGAAACTAGGAATTGTTTTTATTAAAAAGATTGGTGATAAGATGCAATAAAGGAGGAAATACATATGTATATATGATTCTTTAGACCTTCAAAAATTGGTAGTCTTATTTATGCTAAATCCTTCAAAACCCTATAAATGTCAAGGGTATACATAAACATATCTCTGAATGCATTCCCAATGTAGTGTCTATAAAAGATACCTAAACTGAAGATACAAAATTAGAACATTAGGAGGGTTGGATAAAATTTTGGGATGAAGCTAAGGGAGGAATTCTCATCACATAGAAGATTTCCTTTCAGGTCCCTTAGAGCACAATTGGATTTTTGTTCAGCTAGAGAATTATTAAGCTTGAGGAAAAAGGTTAAATGAAATTGTTTTCATTCTTGTTGGATTTTGATTAGAATGTTTATGAGTTTCATATTTGATGGGAGGTTCCCTTTACCAGTAAAATTAATAATGACCTTAGAATCTCCAAGAATATTGAGGGATGGAATTTCGTCTCTTCTTGCTAACAACAAGCCGTGATACATGGAATAAAATTCTTCTTGGTTATTGGTTGCATAGCCTAGGCTCCAAGAAAAAATCAGCACGGTATGACCTCCTGGGGAAAGAAGAACCCCACCTTCACTTGATTCCCTTGGTTTTCCTTTTGAGGAACCATCAAAACAAATAAGATATTCTGAATATTTCCCTTTCCAATATGCAAATTCCTCAGGAGAGATATGAAGTTGACATGAAGATCTAGAAAAATTAAAGGAGAAATGAAATATTTGGCTGGAATGTATCCTTTGCGGAGAAGAGAAGATTATTTTCCACCAAAATTATTCTGTTGGAAGGAGATTTTGTTTTCCTTACCACTGTATAAATAGAAAGGTTATAAATTCATCCAATACACCCAAGAATTTGGCTACGATCACCTCAAGGGGAGTAAATACATCCAAAAAAATGGAATGGTTCCTAGCTAGCCATATTTTTCATGTGGTAAATTTTGGAAAAGAGAGAAAAATAGATTTAAAGGATTTCTTGAGAAACAATGATATGTGATAGGAGGACTGCCATCAGCTGAAGAGATTGGTAATTGAGAGTGGAAGATTATTTCAGGTTAAGAGGATTCCCAAGACAGACAACCAAACAACTCTAGAAAACAGACAATCAAGGAAAATATGATTACTAGTTTTTGCCTCCTTTCAAAAAATACACCAATGGGGTCCTATATAACCTAATTTATACAATTTATATCCAATCAGTATTTTCCAATAGCCGAGTGTCCAAAAACACATGTTTAACTTTGGGACTCTGTCATTATTCCAAATTGTATTTCACATACTCGATCTCGGTGGGAGGGTGGATTGAGACAAGAGGGTCTCGTATCCAACTTTAACAAATTAGGCACCATATCCCTAGCCTCTAGTGTCTTTAGTTTCAATATTATAAGGTGAAAAACCTTCAAGCAAATAACAAAGGGTCTGGAAAGCTTCTGTGAGCTGATCATGAAGATTTGGAATATGCCAACTATCCCAAATCCCCCACTGATGTCATTGAGAGATATCAAATAAAGAGAGTATGTGATTGATAATACACCATTGATAAACAAGCTACAGTGAATTGGTCTGAAGAATTGGAGGGTGCCCCATTATTCTATATGTCCAAAAACAAATTTTCTTACCATTCCCCGGAATCCAAGTTGCGTTGATTTTTAAAAGAGGAAGTTAAGCTATGAGTAGTTTCCAAATGGGGGAGCCCAAAATCATTGAAGGAGGAGAATCGAGGCATCTAATCCTATCCCTAGTTAAATATTTATTTAAAATCACCCTCTTCCACCATTCTTGATTGTCGATTACCAATATCCACATAATTTTGGATCCAAGGGAAAAATTAGAAAGGGAATGATATAGTATACCCAAACCCCCATTTGATTTTGGGGCATGAACCACAATCGAGTTGACTAGGTGCAGACGCTTGGTGTTGGATTTTCCCCCTTCTAGAGAAAATTTCAAAACTCTTGAAAAACGGAAGACTTTATGAAGGAAGGGGTAGGAAGGGAGGAGAAATGGAATTATGGAACCATTGAGACAAAAAATTTAATGAGGACCACCCTACTCACATGATTAATCCAGTGCGAACCCCAAAGGGTGAATTTAGATTTAATTTTTTCAACAACAAGGGTCCAAGATGATCTAGGAATATGTTAGAGGAAAATGGGGATGCTAAGATATTTAAAATAGGTCCACTTTTCTTTCAGGGAGAATTGGAAGATGTCTTATATGCTCGAGGCCACCATGGAATTGGCGTTCCACACATAAATACAACTTTTTTGACTATTTATCTGTTGGTTTTGGAGCTTGATTATCTTCCTGATTCAGAGGTTTGTTTCAACAGTCCTTGGACCCCATTCCCTAATGGGGGGTTTCGGGGGGATTTAGTCCCACAAAACTATCGTTAGGGGGGTCCGGGGGGGGAGGAGACAATTTTTGTATCACCCCCTAGTAGGGTATTTGGGGGAAGCACCCCCGAAGTGAAATATTGGGAAACATTTCCTTGTAAAATATTGCAATTTTGTAGTCAATTTGGACCATTCATTATAAGGTTGAAGTTATGGCGGTAGAAGTTATTTTTAGCATTTTTTTCCCTAGACAACAACCCTCTTTTATGAGGGAATTGTATTGTGGTTGTGTATTATCATGAATATTTTATTCTAAGAGAGGATATTGTGAGAGAAAGAAGAGGAAGTTACAATGGGTGTGCTATAGGTTGTATCCCTTCATTTTGTTGGATAATAATAAGGAAGGACTTGGCAATTTATCTAGTGGACGTAGCCCACACTGGGTGAACCACATATATATGTGTCTCTAATGTATTTTGTATCTATTGTGTTTTATTTCTACATTTTTTTATTCATTTCTCTGAGATCTTCTTTTTCTAACAACTGGTATTAGAGCAAAAGGTAACTCGCAGGAAAAGAGGGTTCTTGGTTCGAGTGGGAGAAATGGTGTGAAATGGAAAGTTTAGGGTCGATAAATTTAATGGCCAAAATTACCAGTTATGGAAGTTGCAGATGGAATATTATTTATATCAGAAGGATCTATTCCTACCATTGGGTGGAATAGAAAATAATTCTATGACCATGAAGGATGAAGAATGGGAGGTTCTTGACAGAAAGGAACTACGAACAATATGACTAAGCCTGGAAGCATCTATGGATTTAAATATTTCAAAATTAAATACAGTGAAGGATTTGATCAACACATTGGCTAAAATATATGAAAAACCCTGGACGTCTAATAAGGTGTTTGTAATGAAGCAATTATTTGATATGAATATGTCAGAAGGTGGGTTTGTTACATATCATTTAGATGAATTTAATACGATTACTAATTAGCTAAGTTTTGTAAAAGTGGACTTTGATGATGAGTTCAGGTCTCTTCTAATCTTGTGCTCATTGCGAGAGAGATGGAATGGCTTGGTCATGGCTATAAGTAACCCTGTCTCTGGTTCAAACACTCTAATATTTGATGATGTTATTGGTGTTATCCTTAGCCATAAAGTCAACAACAAACCCAAATCTAATCAGAAATGCGAAGAGAAATTTGTGCCTAACCCTGACAAACGAATTGGCCATGTCCATCTTGATCACCATCCCCATATCACCTTCTTCCTTATTGGAATGAAAAGTTTCTTGGACTATAATCTGTCATTTGTCCTTTTTCTACAAAGCCTCCCTGATTGGGGAAGATTAATTTGTGAAAATGAGGATTAAGTATGATGGATATCATTTTTGAAATGAGTTTGTAGGAGACATTACAAAGAGAGATAGGTCTAAATATAGAAAACGATGAGGGATTGGGCTCCTTGGGGATGAGTTCCAAAAATCAGGAGTTAATACTATCGCCCATTCTGGTTGATTTATGGGCATATTGAACCATTTCAACTAGATCCCTTATGAATATGTTCCATCAAAGAAGATAAAAATGCATGGTGAACTCATCCAAATGTGGAGCCTTATCCAGATTCATATGTTGAAGTGCCCCCAATACTTCTTCCTCGGTGACCGAATGAATTAAAGAATCATTTTCTTCTTTTGTGATGAGTGTAGGAATGTTATGGAGGAGACTCTCTTGGGATTCAATATCTCCTTCTTCGTCTTTTGTATATAGATTCTCAAAGTTCTCCTTGTGATCCGAAAAATCCTTAGATGTTGATAAATTTAAATACACATAAACATCTACTTGATCTTTAAAATAAAATGATCTCTTAACGGTTTTGAAAATTAGATGTGAAGAACTTATCTAACCAAATCCACTTTAATGATAAATGAATTGAAAATAATTGAACTTTAAATGAACAACAATAATATAATTGCATACACAAGTTGGGAAAAATGGAGCTCACCCAATTTGGGCTACCTCTTTGGGTCCACTTCCAATAGAGACTTCTTTTATTAATTCTCAAATGCTTGTGTTTTACAGGGCCCTTTCTACATGTTGATCAAATGAAAAAATGGATTTCACCATTGAATTCTTGGAAAAACATCGTGAAAAAATGATATAAAATACTTGAAATTCCATCAAGGTACCCCTCAACATGCTTTATGATGTTACCTCATATGCCTTGTACCTTCAACATGCATTACAAGGAAATTATATGCATTAATTATGTGTCTTCTACCTTTGGTTGTGCGACATTAAATAGGTGTGGGACCCTAACCAAATCTCGAAATGTATGGAGGTCATTAAATATATTTTTGTTGGTTTTCTGACCAAATCTGCATATATAGCAAAATTGGTTAAGACATAGTTATAAATGTGGTGGGTCAGAGGTTCGAGCCCCACTGACCACCACATATCTCAGATTTGTTTGGTATATATATAGTATATATATATTATATAGTTAACAAAAACTCCACGCAAAATTTGGTAAGTTATTATATGGTTTTATAACCATATAATATGTGGTTATATCCATTGACATTTTCTATTGAGGCCCTCGTTAACAAGTGTGTGCCATATGGTATATAACAAGACAAAGAACCAAGGGTTGAGGGCTTAGGACCTCGGCCCTTTGGCCACCCAAATGGGACTTTGTATTAACTTATATATAATGCTTTCCACATATATATTATGAACTATTGCATGACACATTGGTATGGAGGGCTTTGTTAAGTCTTGGGTTATGTAGGTCACGATTTCGACCCCCTACAAATACATAACTTTTAATATCAATTAGCCATTATATACCAATGGGAGGATTCCATGTGACAACCTCTCATTGGCTCTCAAATGCCACATCTCCACATTTGATTGAACCAATTATCTTCCACTTGTCAACCTGCCATTCATCCACCAAATGCCAACTCAGTTTCCCAATCATTGTATAATAAATCTATGTGGCACCTTGGGTTGTGTCCACATCATTTTTATTGTCTTTACATGTTTCACGCTTCCAGTGGTGACACGTGTCACCCTTTTACCCCTTTGACTTTGACTTTAACATGAACTTTGAGTAGTCATAACTTTTTCCTACGGACTTCATTTGAGGAAACATTTTCACTGTTGGAAATATATTGACGAGCTCTATGAAATGATAAAATTTTCTAGATGAATTGAATAATTTTAATTTTGATCATTTATGAACCATTATGGATCTCTGTATATGTTCCAAATCATTCTCGACCTCTGTGAGCATTCATGGATCCTCCTCGATCACTTCTCCCCATTGGAAGAATTCTGGACCAACAAACGTTTATCCAACAACTAAGTGAGGGTGGATTTCTATCTCCTTTATGATGTCCATCCATTTGTATTTACTTAGTTTTACCCCTTTAATACCAACTTGAATATATTCCACATAACCTCACTGTGAAGTTTTGATCCTTCTTTCGAGAATGACAACTTCCTATAGCTCGTCCAAATATTCTGGAGAAAATTCATAAACTACCGAAACCTAAATGCTTTCATATTCATCCATTATCATAGGAGACTCATAAAGGTTCAAATTATCAACACTTTCCACTAAATACATTTACATGTAGGCTAGTAGATATAAACAAAAGGCATTAGTACCAATCTTCTCTAAGATCTTGAATGGACCATATCGGATTGGAATTATCTTTTTACTTTCACCTTTCATTCTATCTTTGTTGATATGTAGCCATACTTGATCATTGACTTTGAACTGATGATCAATCTGATGTTTTTCATGCCTTTCCTTATACTTGTCTTGGATTTTCTCCAATTGTTCCTATATTTCTTGATGTACCTGTTGAATCTTTTGAGTGAATCTTTTATCTTTATAAGTACCATCATGTCCATATTATTTACCTGCTTGTCCAAAAAAAATTCCATAGGTGATTTAGGCAAGTACCCCAAACATACTTCAAAAGGATTTTTGTGAGTAGATGAATGCATGTCATGATTATGGGCATGTTGGATATAAGGAAACTGTTCATCCCATAATTTAGGATGCTTGTTGCAGTATCCTTGAAGTAAATTTACCAATATTCTATTTACCACCTCTATCTATCCATCTCTCTGTGGATGAAAATACGTGATATTCTTCAACTTAGTGTCCATTAGCTCCCATAAATGAGACCAAAACTTTCCCAAAAAGAGAGAGTCTTGATTTGATATAAATGATGTAGGAAGTCCAAAATGAACCCATACATTAGCAAATAATATTTGTGTTTTATGTTCAGTTGTGACCTGTTTCCTCCATGGCATTAGAATACACATTTTGTTGAATTTGTCCACGACATATAGATAATCATGACATTTCCTAGACATCGACAAAGCTCCTACAAAGTCCATGGAGATACTTTTCCATGGATGTGAAGGTACTAGAAATGGTGTAAATAAACCTAGCTTTCTGTTGCTAGGTTTAGTTATGGCACACATGACACACTTTTTATATACTTGGAAATCATCTCATTCATCCAAGGCCAATAAAAATACCTATGTTATTTTGCAACTGTCTTACCAACCCCGAAATGACCAGAGATGAGAGATGCATGAGCTTCTCTAATTGCATTGACCCTTTCTTCTCTTGGAATACATAATTTTCCAATACGATATAATAAAATGTCATTCATATAATAGTCTAACCGTTTATTTTTGTGAGTTAATGCATCATATACTTCTTTAAAATCATCATCCCTAGCATATTGTTTTGCATAAATTTCATGTTCTAAAGGATTATACCTAAGTGTTGTGGATGCATTAATTACTAGTCCTGATAACATATCTGCAACCTTATTATGAATTCCCTTATTATACTTTATTACTAGATGAAAATGTTGTAGAAAACCCATCCACCTAAAGTGGCGTGACTGTTATAGCTTGGTATCTAACTGCAAACAATGCAATGGTTTATGATATGTATAAATGATTCTCTCCTTTCCCATTAAGTAATGATTCCATTTATTTACACTTTTGTACCAACGAATACAATTCCTTATCATATGTTGGATAGTTAATCACAACTTGAGTGAAATTATTAGAATGATAACATATAGGTTTACCTTGATGCATCAAGACTACGCCATGCATATCCTCTTTCATTGGTTTGAATCTCAAATGGCTTTTGTAGATCTAGAAATGCTAGAACTAGTGTGGTGCTTATATTTTCCTTTAATGTCTCGAAGGATTTATGTTTCTTTCCTCCACATTGAAAGACTTTCTTAACACTCATTAATGGATGTAGAGGTGTTGCTATGTATGAGAAATTAGTAATGAATTTCCTCCAATGTTGTTCTTCTCCTAAGGAGCTTCTAAATTTGGTGGCAGTAGTTGGCTTGGGGCATTTAACAATGAATTATGCTTTTCTGGGATCTATTTTTGACTGACCATTCCCCACAATGTAACCCAAATATACCAGATATGTTTTGTCAAATTCACACTTAGATAATTCGATATACAACTTATCTTTCTTCAAGAGTTTAAAGATTGTCTTGACATGATTTATATGATATTCCCATCTTCGACTAAATATCAATATGTTGTCCAAATAGACAATAAAAAAATCATCTATATAGGGTTTGAACATATCATTCATCACCCTCAGAAAGGTTTTTGGTGCGTTACATAACCTAAATGTCATAACCAGCCATTCGAATAATTCCTTCTTGGTCTTGAAAGAAATTTTCCATATGTCACCTTATGCAATTATGATCTAATGGTAACTTCTTCTAAAGTTCAACTTAGTGAAGTAAACAACATCCTTTAACCGATCTAATATATCATCTTTTCTGGGAAGAGGAAAATGGTTCTTTACCATAATATTGTTTAGGGATCGAAAATCAATACACATCCTCCATGTGCCATCTTTCTTCAGAACTAATACAATAGGAGAACCACATGGAGAGGAGATTGGTCTGATGATTCTTTTGTCGAGCATCTCTTGAAATTTCTTCTTGATTTCTTCATTCTTGATTACTGATGACCTTTACATTTCAATGTTTGGAAGAGGAGAATCTTGCTACAAATATATTTCATGTTCAACATCTCTTTTAGGATGAAACCCTATAGGTTACTGAAAAAACTCATCATAATTATATATGATGTTGATCAATTAATGTTTATGATTTGGATTCACAACTTTCTAAAGAATATTATATATATATATATATATATATATATATATATTATATTTCACTATCATGAGAACAAATTATTTACTTACAGTCATAAGTCTGTTCATTTTTCCTATTCTCACTAAAGAAACATTAGTTTTGATGTGATGATATCTGATATTATATTCAATCCCATCCTTGAGAAGGTAATATTTATTTTCTTCTTGATAGAACAAAACCTTCTTGTCCAATATATATGAACTAGCCAAGACAATGCCACAAATGTCAAGAGGCACACCATCAAACTCAACCTCATCAAAGAACTTAGTTGTAATTGCAAACCTAATCTTACACTTCTTTGTCACTTGCAACTTAGCATCGTGACACACCCAACCTAATGTATATGGATTTTTTTGAGGTGTCATCTTTAATCCCAACTTCTTAACAATTTCTTCAGATATTATATTAACTTGACATCCACTGTCAAATAAAGTATCTACCTTTGTATGCTTGACTATAACTCTGACATGGAAAAGCTCACTCCTTTTCTTCTGATCAATATCACTTTATTTCTTGGACGATTGAACTGAAGAATTTAAATTGATATCTGATATATCTCTTCTTCCTATGGACATGTTATTGGATTCATATCTAGAATCTGATCCTAGATCCTGATGAGTTGATGCAACAATCTTTTACTTCCCTTTATCCTTGAATTTCATTGGTTGTAATTATGGATGCAGCTTCCAACACTATGATTCCTCATGTCTCTTTCTCTTATAGTGGGAAAATGTAGGTCTTTCATTATCTTGCTTCACTGTGGTTGATTTCTTACTCTTCCATTTACCTTTTGGTTTCTTCTTGAACTTGAATGGATTCCTATCTTCTCTCACATGCTTACCCTTATTATCCTCTAGATGTGTAGCTTGTACTGACACCTTATCAATGTTAGTAGGAATAAACATTATAATAGTGTGATGAAAATACAAGTGCATGACACCAATGTACTTTAGAAGAGTTTCATGAGTATACAATGGAATTCCTCGGGATAATTCTTTCATTTTGAATTCCTATATATATGCGTGAATATTCTGGCCTTTACCCTATATTGGATGATGTCACTAGATCATTGTCATTTGTATATGTTCTAGTGGATAGAATTTTTTTCTTATAGCCTTAGTAAACATATCGCAAGAGGAGATTACTTTACCCTTTTGAACCATATCAACTTTCATATTACTCTCCCACCATATTAAGGAAATTCCACTTATTTGAAGAGCAACGAATTGTATCTTTGTAGCCTCATCCATAATTGTTTGAACCCTACAATATACCTATATTTTCTTGATCCAATTGTGCAATTTCTCGGCATTCAATTCTCTATCATAGGTCATAAATTTGAACTTGAAATATAATTTTAATAAATAAAAATTATTCTCAAACTTCTTATAGGACTTATTTCGATGAGAATAATGTTTACTTGCTTCAGAAGAAACTAATGATGATGACAAGGAAGGAGAAGGGGGATCAGAAGGTCCACCGCCTTCATCTACTCCTTCTCCTTTTACTAAATATTCTCCACTTACATGCTTTTGAATCCTCCATTCTAACTCATATATTATTTCTTTTATTGATTGAAGCATATCTCTAATCTCCTCATGGCTCATGGGTTGATATTCTTCTTCTCCTTTTTAAGAAGCCATCTTATGTCGTTGAAATCTCTTTCCAATTTCAGACTTATAAATTGCAAGTTTTCCTTTATGAAGTTTGATTTTCTCTCTTGTAATCATCCACCTGCAAAATACTTGTCAAACCTTCTCTGATACCAACTTGATCCGAAAAATCCTTAGATGTTGATAGTTTTAAACATATGCTTGATTTTCAAAATAAAATGATCGCTTTACGGTTTTGCAAATTACATGTGAAGAAATTATCTAAGCAAATCCACTCTAATTATAAATGAATTTAAAATAATTGAACTTGAAATGTACAACAATAATATAATCAAATACACAAGTTCGGAAAAACAAATTTCACCCAATTTGGGCTACCTCTCTAAGTCCATTTCCAATAAAGACTTATTTTATTAATGCTCAAATGCTTGCATTTTACAATGAAAATTTTACATGTTGCTCAAATGTAGAAACAAAGTGAACTGTTAAATTCCTCATGAAAAATCATGTAAAAATGATATAAAATACTTGAAATTCAGTCAAGGTACCCCTTGGCATGCTTTATTGTGTTACCTCATATGTCTTGTACCTTCGGAACACATTACGAGGAAATTCTATGCATTAATTATGTGTACTCTTCCTTGGGTCATGCACCATTAAATAGGCATGGGCCCCTAACCAAATCTTGAAATTTATGGAGGTCATTAAATATATTTTTGTTGGATTTCTAACCAAATCCGCACATATAGCCGAATTGGTTAAGACATAGTTATAAATGTCATAAGTCCGGGTTTTGAGCCCCACTAGCCACCACATATATCAGATTTTGTTGGTATATATATATATATATAGTATATAGTTAACAAAACCTCCAGGCGAACTTTGGTAAGTTATTATATCCTTTTATAACCATATAATATGTGGTTATGTCCATCGAAGTTTTCTATTAAGCCCCTTTTGTTAACAATTGTGGGTCATACGGTATGTAACAAGACCGAGAGACAAGGGTCGAGGGCTTAGGCCCTCATCCCTTTGGCCACCCAAATGAGACTTTTTATTAACTTATATATAATGCTTATGTTGAAACACACACTAACACTTAGAGGGAGGGGTGAATCAGTGTATGGAAATTTTGGTTACTTTTTACACTTTCATAGATTGACTAAATTAACTGAATAATATATATGTCGTTCAATTAATTATTCATAAAAATGTATAACAAAAATTGTATGAAATAGGTAAAATATCATTCTTTTATTTATTTAACTTGAATGAATACATATAAAATCAATCATTTTAATATCTTCGACTTCAATTGAATATGAGAGATCCAACTCTTTGATACAATAGCCAACTTCTAGTTCTCAGATCCAACTGGGAAATGAGGAATCCAACCCTCATAACAAGACCCAACTTGTTGATCTCAAATCCAACTGATATGTGAGGAATCCAATCCTCATGACAAGAATCAGTTTGTAAACAAACACCAACCTGATAGAATGAACTTTCATTCAATCCATTATATATATATATATATATATATCCACCAAGAAATTATCTTCCCTTCATATTCATTTACTTATATAGTCCTCCAAAGGGTTCCACTTTGAAACAATGTTTCCTTTTAGAAAGAAGCATTACACCCCTTCATTTAATTAACACAAATTGTAACTTTTATAAATTTATTTTCGTACACCGATTTAGATAGTTATTTTTGTATGAATATTCTAGAGTTATGAAAACTGATTTTAAAATTCTACAACATGTGTTTTTTGCAGAGTATTCCCAATTAGCCGACATGCGATAAATTTCCCCAGAAAATATGTGAGGTGGTCGATACAAGAGGTTCTTTGAAGGAAACTTGCCCATATTTTTCTTTCCTCGTCAGATCCAAGATTGACTACAGTACATATTAATTTTTCATGAATGCATAAATAGACCTCCACATATCTCCTTTGTTTTTTATTATTTAAAATCAACTTGTAAAAATTTTACTTTATGGTTATATTAAAATTGGTTCCCTCTCAGTTGCTAGTCACTAAATACTTGACTTGGTCTCACGCTTTTTGATTTTTTCTTCCTCATTCGATCGACAAACATCTTTTTGGTCGACTCAACTAGGATAAATTTTGACTTTAGTATTTCAATTCTAGTTGAACCATCTTACGTCAACCTCGACCCAACCTGTGTTTAAGTTTTCTTCGACTTCAAGCTTTAGGTTACCTTTTTCTTGGACCAACTTGACTTGGAAGAAAATCAACTTGAGAAATTTGACTTTGGTCATTTCTACTTTCTTTGACTGTATTTCCCGACTCAATTTTCTTTCGACTTCAACCTTCAGTTGGTTGAATTGTCTTAACCTCGTCTTGAAATCGATCAACTTGTCTTCACCAACTTTTTTCAATCTATAGGGTTGTAGTCGGTCGAATTTTCTTCGACTCGTCTTGCAGTCGATCGACTTATAGATAGTCAACCTTATTGTTGTTTGAATCCAGACAACTTGTGACTCGATGGTGTCAATGCTTCCTCACCAAACATCCACCATTGGCATTTTGTCTCATCTCTGGACTCTTCTTCAATTGAGATTTGTTGAATCACTTTTAATGAACCATGTCTTATTAACTTCTTTATTTGTTATTTGTATGGATCCATATTGGGTTATCCATTTACCATTTTTATCTAACCAATTTATTCATAGTTTCTTCTTTTGTGCATGAATGTTAATGACACAATCTCAACCTTATACAATATAGGATGAGTGTATCAAGCTCATACAATATATTAGTCAATATTATCTTTCTAATGATATTCAATTCACATTCATAACATTATGTCCAATATTGAAAATGATTGACAGTCAAGTCACCTTCGTAACATTATGTCCAATATTGACAATGCTTCTCAAACCAATTAATAAATGATACTTCACCCATTTATCAAGGTTGAAATCAATGACAACCAAATTTCCAACAATATCCTCCTTTATTATTGATGGAAAACATAGTAAAAAAATCGTACTCTTTATCGTTCCCCCTTTGACAACAATGACAAAGAGAATATTTCTCTTATTCCCTTGAGATGATTCTCCCCCTGGGGTGATGTTCCCCCTATATTTGTCCCATTTATTTTGGACTTTGGTTTTATTGTTTATCTCTCCTCTTTTGACATCAATGACAAAGGAAAGAAAATTTTTACTAATTTTCTCCCCTTGTGAATGTGCCAGTTGTTATCTCAATCTCTTGGGATTTTTGTGTTCAAATAGGGTTTTATTGTCTTCTCCTTTGTCATAACGGACAAGGGTGTGAAGCTTACTGATCTTCTTGATCTATTTCTTCTTATTCTTGATATTTTTTAGTTCTTTGATTCCAAGATATATTTACTATTCTTTCGTATCATTAATAACTTTTCTATGTTCATACTCTATCTTTATATATTTTGAACTCCTTTTGTTTCTTTCTTCTTTAGATATTATTTGTTTTGTTTTATTTATATATCTTTAATTATTTGTTTCTTTCTATTTTAGATATTATTAATATCTTTGAATTTCACATTCCTTATTAGGAGTTTCATCCATCTATTTATTGTTATCAATTTCTTCATTTTTAGGTGCAATAACTTCATCATATTTCTTGCTTTCTGCTTCAGATTTTATTCTCCATATATTTCCATAAGGAACTCTATTTTATGAACATTTATTTTCTACATTTTTCCTTTTAGGATGATCCAAGTGGATATCAGTGGCCACCCACCTTTTCTGTCTGGCTCAAAATAGTTTTCTAGCAAATTTGGCAATTTACTATTTTTAGCAGTTTTTAACTTCCGAGGCCATTTTGAAGGACCAAATGAAGGTTTTTAGATATTGAGGTTATCAATGATATACAAGGGAATTATTTATCCCCCAAAATGAATCTCCTCGATGATACCATTCCAACGAGCTATCATATGCCTAAAACGAAGATCGTATGTGAAAGTTATGACCGCGGGAAGTTGATGTACTAACTTACCCAAACGGGGCCCACATGACTTTTGGCGCTTCATCTCCTAGGGTTAGGTTTTTGGATGTCTAGGACTTTTGGAATTCATGTTTATTGTAAAAATTCCTTCAAAACCTCATTGTAATCATCTTCTTGCGAATGCGAGTAGCCGTCACATCTCTTCTCAGAGATAAGTTTCCACCATTCTATCGAGTCTTTCACTCTGTATTTTACAGTCTCTGGACATTTATTTCATTAATAGAAATTGTGTATTACTGTATATCTGTGTTTATGGTTGCATATCTAATATATTTCTATTATATTATTGAATATCTGTGATATCTCTATGGATTTCTTTATTATCTCTCCGATCTCATTTTGTACCGAAAATAATCTGGATCAGTGGTATTAGAGCAAGTTGTTCTTGGTCATTTTTTTTAGTGCATGTCCCCGATGAGGTCTGAGTATAGAAAGTTGGGTCTCAAGCTTGTCTCTCTTGAGGACAATCTCTCTCACACACCTAAGAAACCCTCAATGGCGGAAGAAAAGAAAAATGACAAAGAAAACGATCCTATCAGTTTGTTGCTTGAGCAAGCTCTCATGCGACAGAGGGATGAAATGATGGAGAAATTTTTCGACATCCTTCAATGCCTACCGATAGCAACAAGCGCATCTTCATCAAGCAACCACTTTGGAGGCACCTCACCTTTCAAGGTACAAGTTAATTTTGATATTCCTATATTTGAAGGACAGATAGATGCAGAAGCCCTAGACAAATGGTTAAATCTGCTAGAAGGTTATTTCTCTGTTCACAAATTTTCCGACAAAGAAAAGATCACCTTCGCACTCCTTAAATATCTCCCCCATGTCAAACATTGGTGGAAAACTTATTGTGAGCAGAGTTCCACAGAGGAGTCTGAAATATATGGGGTCGATCCCACTTGGGATTTTTTTGTCGATGTGGTAAAGGAAGAATATTACCCTATTGGCAACTATGAGGACTAGTACATGAGATGGACCACACTACGGCAAGAGAGGGGCCAAGTAGTTCCAGAATTCACCAATACCTTCCATACCTTGCACACCAATTTAGGTATAAAAGACTCCAAACGACATTTGGTTCTAAAATACTGTGGGGCTCTACACAGATACATCGAAACTGAAATGGATTTTCAGGACATTTCATCACTCGGTGCTGCCTAACGATATGCTGTTAAAATTGAGAAGAAATTTAAGCACCATAAAAAATGGGATTTTGGTTCTGCAAATCCGCAACAACCAAAGTATGACAAAGATGTCCCTAAGAAACAGTCTCCCGAAAACCAGTCCAAACCACATGAAAAGAAAGGTCATGGGAAGACAAACAAGGACACCGGAAAATGGTGTGATTTCCACAAAATCCCATAGAACAACACCGATGAATGTCACTCAAAATAGTCATTGGTGGTCGAGATCAAAGACAAGGAGACGAACCCTGATTCAGAATCTGATTTTGAAAATACTGGTAAAGGATGGATCATTGACGCAGACCCCACTGCTATTGTCCCGACCGCAGTAATTCAACCAGAAGAACCAACAGATCCTGAAGAGGGGGAGTGCCTTTTTCATTCACAGATGTTGGGGAAGGGGACCCCACTATGTTTTATTGTTGATAGCGGAAGCCAGAAGAACCTCATCTCAACATAGGTCATCAAACAATTGGGATTGTCAACAACACCACACCCGCAACCATACAACACCGAGTGGCTTCGCCAAGGAAAAGATCTTCGTGTTAGCCAGCAATGTCGATTGTCATATGGAATCCAACTCTTGAAGGATGAGGTATTATGTGATGTTTCCCCACTAGATGTATGTAATGTTCTCTTGGGCCAACCATATATGTGGAAGCGTCACGCTGTTTATGAGTCTCAACCCCGTAGTGTCATTGTTTCTCTGAGGGGTCATCTCTACAGAATACCAGAGGTAGTTCTAACTACTGTTCCACATAAAAAGTATTGCAAGGTAGTATCTCATACTACAAAATTCAGCTTCTTCACAATCTGTTCAATAGGGGAACAAAAGGACACTGCAACCACTACAGCTTCGCCCCAAGCACCTTCTATCCAACAGAAGCAGGTCGAAAAGGTTGCAGCAAAGTGAAAATATTCCTTATGCACACCATCCTCTCATGTATCCCAACTTGTTGAACAGACTCAACCTCAAAAGGTTCGTGACAAACTTCCACAAACTGAGAAGCACGACGTCTCCACCAAGGCAAGCAACTCACCAAGATGCAGATTCAACAATCACTTTTCCCTCTCCCCCGGGAACTCAACACAATGGATTCCATTTCTTCCTAAGGAGGGATGAATGATCCAGGTGGATATCGGTGTCCACCCACCTTTTTCGACTAGCTCAAAACAGTTTTTTGGCAAATTTGGCAATTTACTATTTTTAGCAGTTTTTAACTTTCAGGGCCATTTTGAGGGCCCAAATGAAGGATTTTTTAATATAGAGGTTCTCAATGATATACAAAGGAATAATTCATCCCCAAAAATGAATCTCCTTGATGATACCTTTCCAACGAGCTATCATACACATAAAACAGAGATCGTATGCAAAAGTTACGACCCCGGAAAGTTGATGTACTTACTTACCCAAACGGGGCCCACATGAATTTTGGTGCTTCATCTCCTAGGGTTAGATTTTTGGATGTCTAGGAATTTTTTCATTCTTTTTTATTGTAAAAATTCCTTCAGAGCCTCATTGTAATCATATTTTTGTGAATTCGAGTAGCCGTCACATCTCTTCTCAGAGATAAGATGCCACCATTATATCGAGTCTTTCACTCTATATTTTACAGTCTCTGTACATTTATTTCATTAATAGAAATTGTGTATTACTGTATATCTGTGTTTATGGTTGCATCTCTGATATATTTCTATTATATTATTTAATATCTACAATATCTCTATGCATTTCTTTATTATATCTCTGATCTCATTTCGTGCCGAAAATAATCCGGATCAGAGGATTATCATTTCTTCTTTTCTTCCAAAGTTCATTAGATTTCCTTCCTGACTTGTATGGATTACTATTGATGATTTGTCTTCTTGATTTCCTATAGTCTTTGGATTTGTGCCCAAACTTATCACGTTTTTATCATCTCATGGTATGACAAAACTTTGCTTTGTTCCCAACATAATTTCATATACAATGTAACATCCCGCTCTAGCGCACTAAACAAACTTATTCTTTGAGGACACCTCCTCGCAAGTGATCCAGATTATTATGCTATTAAAACATTTGATTTTGATTATGAGGAATTATGGGTTGATGACATGTTGTTTTACTTCATTGACATAGATAGGTGCTATTGACTCGGTTTTACTGAGTGTGTAGGATTTTGGACCTCGAGGATGCAGAGGCATCGATGGAACCCCTTGGACTCTGGATCGAGTCGGGGAGTGTACCATTGGGGTTTGATTGTTTTGCTATGATATTATTGCATTTGATTAGATGATATGATATGGATATATTCTGACATGATTCGTTGATGATGCAGGCTGACGATAGCTTGCCGACCAGACTCACATGTGGGGTAAAAGGGTCACACACAACTACCATAGATGTTAAGGGAGAGGTGTGGACAACAACCATACCACAGTCTACTAGCACTCCCACCATGGCTCGAACTGTAGGTTAACATTTACCTAGTTTGAGAGGACCCACGATGCTGTGAGGGTGGACTGGGACAGTCACTCACGATGATTCTAAGGGGCCCGCAATAAGGTGGGGGCCTTATTCCTTAGAGGCCCTTAGTCTCCCACAAGTTCACCTGGCGGAGTATTGACGCCAGGGGTTTTTGATGTCTACCAAGTCAGTCAAGAGGCGAGTGTCACCCTTGGAGCACATGGTGCATCCTAAAGGGCACGCTGCACAAGAAAAATGGAAAGGGGGGAGTGGCACCCCTAGAGCACATAATGCATCCTCAAGGGCACGTCATGTAAGGGAAACAAACTAAGGCAAGTGGCACCCTTGGAGCACCTAGTGCGTTCTGAAGGGCATGTCGCATTGTTGATGATAAATGAATGAACCTAGATGGCCTTACGATGAATAACGTGTTAAGAATTTTTAAAAAACTAATTCCCTAATAAAATGTTGCCCAGTACGAAAATTTAAGGTCTAAGTCTAAATTATGTTAGTGGTATAATTTTATCTATCTATTTAAAAAAGAAAATAAAAATAAAAAAACAACATAAATAATAATTATACTCTTCGTTAAATCTTGTAATAATAAGGGGGTAAGCAATTTAAATGATTCATAAAAATCCGTTACGGTAAAAGTTTTAAAAAAAAGGGGTAAATAATTGTTTTATTATTTATGATAATTTAAAATTATTAACTAAAAAGGGAAAAAGGAAAAAGGGGGTTAATTTCTACACTTTCCAATTTGAGTCCTAAATGAAAAGGGGAAAGAGGGAAATCTAAAATATTTAGGAAACTAGGAAAAGAGGGAAACATACGAAGAAAAGGAAAAACCAAGGGAAGAAGTAGAAAGTCAAACTTAGTAAGGTATCTACCATTAAGAACTTTCTAATTTAAAACTGAACTAGCAAATTGATAATGGGGAAAGTCATTAAAACCTGTAAGAGAATTTGGGGACACCTATGAGCAATTCTAGGAGTGACTCTAGGTGGGTGAGGGAAATAAGGGAATTTAATTAATTAAAGAAATTAATTTGTGGAGGAATGAAGGGGATGGGTGACACTTGTACGGGGAGGAATTTTTAGGATTTAATTTTTAAAAACTTATTTAAATGAGATTTTAGGAAAGTAAGGGACTTTGAAACTATATATAATGAAGGGAGGAAAAGGATGAAGGATCTCTTTTGTTTGTGTAATGTTACGCTGCAGAAATATCTACTTGACTGACTTATCTTATGGGAGTTGGGGTGCCCATCTCGGTGAGGAGTGGTAGCTCAGCCTTGTGAGGTGAGCTGGGAGCTAGATGAATCTTTGGATAGTGTGTGTGGCCCCTTTGTTGATCGGGGGGCTAAGGGGAAGAAGAGTACCCCTAGCATTGGCTTGGAGGTACCGATGAAGTCTCACCGGTCGGCAAGAGGGAGTTGCATGGAGCACGTGGAACGTCACTCAGAGCAGGCGATCATGAAACAATACACTCTCTTCATTTTTGTATGGTAGATTGTTGTAGGATTTATGCTTGGATATGAATGTTTAATGGAGTAAGTAAATTGATTGTCTAGATTGATGACTGAATTTATTTCATAGCCTAGCTCGATGATTGATTGACTCCCATGGCCTTCGTTTCCCTGCATGTCTTGACCTCCTTGTGGTGTTTGATTGTGACCATTGTGGTGGTTTTTCCTATCGTCCCTAGCTCATCAGTCCTTGCCTGAGTAGTCAACTAGGATACTGATCTACGGTCATCGCTTCAACGTTAATATACCTATGGATCTCAACGCCCTACCTTTCGATGCGAGGATGATGAGAAAAGGACGACCCTATCAGCCATCTACCTCCGTTGTTTTCGTTGGATGATTTGATCCTTTCGGTTCTCTTACTGTTGTCTGCAATTTGTATTGGTATTATGGCAATGGAAAAACGAATTGATTCATGTATTCATTTGTATTTGTATTCTGGAAATGGAAAAATGAATTGATTCATGTCTACATTTTGAATTGGTATTCTGGCAATGGAAAAACGAATTGATTCATGTATGCATTTTGTATTTGTATTCTGGCAATGGAAAAATGAATTGATTCATGTCTGCATTTTGTATTGGTATTTTGGCAATGGAAAAACGAATTGATTCATGTTTTCATTTTGTATTTGTATTCTGGCAATGGAAAAACGAATTGATTCATGTATGCATTTTGTATTGGTATTCGGGCAAGGGAAAAATGAATCGATTCATGTTTGAATTTGTTATTGGTATCCTAGAAATGGAAAAATGTTTTTTCTTTTAAATGTTGCCAGATATCGCCATTTTAAATGCCCGCGCTTTTTCTTTCAAATGAGATTGAGTTTGTTGTTCTAAATGCCCACGTTTTTGTTTTCAAATGAGACTGAGTTTAATGTTTTAAATGCCCACATTTTTTCTTTCAAATGAGACTGAGTTTGTTGTTCTAAATGCCCATGTTTTTGCTTTCAAATGAGTATGAGTTTGTTGTTTAAAATGCCCACGTTTTTTCTTTCAAATGAGACTGAGTTTGTCGTTTAGAATGCCCACGTTTTTTCTTTCAAATGAGTTTGAGTTCGTTGTTTAAAATGCCCACTTTTTTGCTTTCAAATGAGTCTGATTTTTTTGTTTAAAATGCCCACATTTTTTCTTTCAAATGAGACTGAGTTTACCGTTTAAAATGCCCACATTTTTTCTTTCAAATGAGACTGAGTTTGTCATTTAAAATGCCCATGTTTTTGCTTTCAAATGAGACATAGATTGTCATTTTCAATGCCCATGTTTTTTCTTCCAAATGAGATTGAGATTGTCATTTTGAATGCCCAAGTTTTTGCTTTCAAACGATGGACTGAGTTGCTGTTAAATACCCATGATTTTACACTAATTGGTAGCATGTGCTTGTTGAGGTATGGCACAATGATTCACCATTAACTGGGATTGCGGTTTGCTGCTGGTGTGACCATGTTTTTCCCCTTTAAATGGTTGAATGTGGTTGTTGTATTGGACACCATTTTTCCTTAAATGTTGCCTGCGTTTTACTATTAATTACCATCTTAATTGCAATGATAAAACATATATTATTGTCTTATTAATTGCCATGTTATTTTCTATCGTGAATTAGTCATCAGCAAATTCCTTCTTTTTGATTAATTGCCACAACGAGTTAAATGGTTAAACAGTATGAAATCACCTTGTTATTGAGCTATTAACAATTATCTTAACATTCATGTAATTGCCTTTTTACTGTTATATTAATTGTTATGTTAATCAACATGTTAATCGCCTTGTTATTTCTTTTTTACTTGTTATGATAACAATCATGTAAATGGCCTTGTCATTTCTAATTTAATCATTAGGTAACTACTATGTTAATTTCCTTCTTATATTGTGACATCAATGTTAGTAGTTAGCAGTTTCCTTCTCAATGATAATAGACAACTAGTATTATTGGTTCGGTCAGTATAGCTAGACTACACATTGAGATTAAATTGTTCATAGGTGTTATAATAGTAGCATCCTACATTACGCTTGTTAATTTTTTTATTCAAGTTAATGGATAGTTGGATGGAGATTTTGGATTAATGTAGAATTTCCCAATTAGGTTGTATTAATGATTAAAATTAGGTTGGTGAGTAAAGACTAGACTGCCAATTTTAGACTTTCTAAATTGATTATAATGGAGGTTAGATGGTATTTATAATTATAGTTTAAATATTGCTTACTTAGACTTGCAAGATTGATTGTATTAATGTTAAATTAGCGGGTGCATTATTGACTAATTGTAACTTTGACGTGCCCCATTTAGAATGGAACCCATGTTAAAATAGATTGTATTCATTGACTGGTTTAGACTGGGTGATTAGTTGGGTCAGGGATGATGTCGTGTATTGGCTTGCATCATCCCTTGTATTCTTCCTCTAGCGTTTGTCATCAGTGGTGTGATTAAATTGTTGTCGTCATCGCCTTCTTGCCTCTTAGCTCCTGAAAAAAAAATGAAAACAAAAAAAAAGTTGCTTCATTTGTTGTTGTAACAATGGGGTCATTACATACAACATCTCATTAAGTTGTTGGACCTTCCTGAATTTTTCTTTTTAGGAATCTTACATTCCAATGCTTTGTGACCAAATTTTTTACAAGAAAATAAATAACCATTGAAGGTGTTTCCATACTCGATTATGTTGTGACATGAGAAGTCATCCTTTTGATATGTTTATTTTTTTTTACTTATATAGCTTCCTCCTTTAACAAATTTCATGGTTTGTGTTTTGTTTGTGATTGCACTTTTTCCTTTTGAGGAGGATAAGACTTTCTCATGTTTGTGAATGATGTTCCACTTTCCACCTTCTTCTTTCTTATTGTACCCAAGACCAATTTTTTCATCAGTTGGTATTTGACTGTTCCAAACCTTATCTAGGATGGATGAGTTGTTCTGGAATTTGACAGTTGCTTTTGTATTTACATTCTTCTTTTTGAGGTTGATAACTTCCAATTCCAACATGTGGCATGTATCTTCCTTTTTAGTCAACTGGATCTTCAAGTCTTCTTCTATTTATTTATCTTCTTCAAGTTGAGTATTTAGACTGATGACTATTTCTTCTATCTCATCCAAGACTTATGTGCATCTATTGGTTTTGTCATATGTCTTCAACTCTTCTATTTATTTTGTTAGATCAACAACTCCAATCTTCAATGTTTTGATTTCTTCCTTTTTTCTAGCTGAATCCTTTTGAGTTTCATGATTTCCAATTCCAGTGTGTGGCACTATTCTTCCTTTTTAGTCAAATGGATCTTTAGGGTTTCTTCAGTTTCCTTAGCTTCTTCAAGTTCATTCTTTAGACTGTTTACCATTTATTTTGTTTTTTCTAATTCTTATGTGCATTTATTGAGTTTGTCATATTCCTTCAATTCGTTCATTTATTTTGTTAGATCAACAACTTAAGTCTTTAATCTATTGATCTCTTCTTCTTTGTCTTCTAGATGAATATTTTTTTCTTTCTATTCATGGTTGTTAAATTGATCTTACTATTGTAGTAACAACATATCTTTCTTTTGAAGTTTATCCAACTCTTCTAGAGTGCACATAGTTGTTTATTCGAGATTATCAAGAGCCTCCATGGGAACTTCAATATATATACAATTTCCTGGTTCCATACGAATCTCTTCTAATGGAGCTATAACATCAATCTTAAGATTCAATATTTTTTCTTCAGTGATTACTGAGGTATGCATCAATTCCTTGATGGAGTTGTCTTCTTCATTGATGACTAGGGATGGCATCAATTCCTTGTTTGAGTTGTCTTCTTCTTTGATGATTGAGGATTGAATCAATTCCTTTTTTGAGTTGTCTTCTTTATTGATGACCGAGGATTGCATCAATTCCTTTTTTGATTTGACTTAGTTATCGATGACTAGGGATTGAATCAATTCCTTGATGGTATTGTATTATTTTTTTTTGTTTTGTACATTACTCTGATAAGAAATTTCTAGTTGGATTCATAATACTTTAGCAGAGGTGTAGTGTCCCATGTTTTCTTTGATTCGGTCTGAAAATCCATTTTGGATTGATTTTAATTCCATTGAATTGTTTCTCTTTTCTTCTTTTGCAGTTTTGGATTTGTTCATTGAGGTAGTTAAGTACCGAGGCTTACTTACTACTGAGTCCCAAAATACATATCCTCTCGACTTCAGATATATTTTCATTCTTTCCCTCCATTAACATGAAGAGTAGTATGTTCCATCAAATAAATGAGCTTCATTTGTGGAGTGAGCCATTTGTTCAACTATTTCTTCATAATCTACTTTCGAGTGTTTAAACTATGATGAAGGAACTTGCTTTGATTCCAATTGTTGAAACACACACTAACATTTAGAGGGAGGGGTGAATCAGTGTTTGGAACTTTTGGATACTTTTCACACTTTCATAGATCAACTAAATTAACTGAATAAGATATATGCAGTTCAATTAATTATTCATAAACATGTATAAGACAAACTACATGAAGTGATGCCAACTCCCGCTCCCTACACAACCCGCAGGTCAGAAGGTTGTGTCAACACATGATCTTTCCTTCCAACAGGCCCGAAGAACTCTCAATGTTCTTCTATTTCCCTATCGGGAAATCTGCACCCACAACAAACTCTCCATGGGATCTCCTCTTTACAATCGGGAAATCGGACTTCGCGACTTCGCGAGGTCAGTGGTCGAGCGTTGGACTCTCGAATTCCCGAAGCCCAACAACCAATCAATGCTGACCTTTTCCTATCGGGGTTTTCCCTATCGTGATTTTGACACTCGTGATGTCAAACAACTTGTTTTACTGACCCCCGAACCCCGATACATCGAAACTCCTATATACTCGCGGGTTTGACCTTTCAACGCCTTCACCTCATTGGCATTTCAGACTTTGCAATATCGCGAATCCTGATACAATTTTTTCGGGACTTTTCATTGTGAAACCCCGATACAGTGTGCCAGTTGTCCACTTGCCGACTCCTGTGGCCCCCACACTGTTCCCTTATTTGCTGGGATATCGCATTTCACGATTTCGCGATTCCCGTTGCAATGTTCACGGGAATTCAACCCACGAAGACCCTGATATACGAATTCACATGTAAATCTGACGGCCCTTGTGGCTCGGATCTAGGGTCCTGTCCCTCCTGAGATTTGAACCTATAGAGAATACATCGTTGTATCTCCCCTGTTCCTCTGTGAGATCTAACGGCTCACGAAAATTCGTGAATTCTCCTCGGAGAATTCTGACCGTCCGTTCTTCCTTGGCGATTTCTGTGAATGACCCAGTGTTCCTCCGTGGAACTTGTCCACCTGCACACAACTTGCAACGCGTGCGATACACTCCATGCACAAATTTCCTGCACTTCTCTTTGGTGATTACTCGAAGGTTCTATACCTCCTGAGCTTTCAGAAGATCCCTGCACGCACTCCTTGCAACAAACTTTCAAGCACTTCCTAAGTGTTGAAATCTCTTGAACCTGCGCACACCTAGAACAACAGTCTTCCAAATGCTTCACTCAAGTCCACAACCCTGAGACTTTACTCAGCCTGCGCACTCCTTGCACGGTTCTTGTGCCTGTCTGCACCCCTGTGGAAATGAGAACAAAAGCAACCCTATCTGAACCCTTTGTCAACGCACTCCTTGTGGACACTTCAACTGCACTCCTTGCAAGAACCTTCGGCTCTGATAGAGAAACAATCGAAACTCATTCCTTCTTCCTTTCAGAATTCAAACTCAAAACATGAAATCATATACACAGCATATAAGGAAAATGTATAACAGGAAGCAAACATTCATGAGCATATCATTCAACATCAATATACAGAGAACAAACACGAAACCATGAATTTGAATCAACCTCTTTCTATTAATCCAAATATCTGTACATGGGTGTTCTTACACAGCTCTCTTCTTGCTCTTGCTCCAATGCTTCAATACTATTACAATACACAATGAGGGTGTCTATATCCTGTTTCCCTCTTGCGCTCTAAAGCTGTCTAATCTAGAATTAAATTCTATCTACCCGCACTAACTACTTTAAATTCCTTCTACCTACTAAGGACAAGAGAGAATATCTCAAGGTCCAATTACATTATACAAGTGCGCCTCATTAAATTTCCATATTTAAGATTGCACAACAACTTCTAGGTAATTTCAAAATGTGTGTTGGTGCTTGTCCAACTGTCTTTTGCCTTCCGCGTTGGCTCACTTGATGTTGGTGATGCTCCTGCATCATACTCCCTCGCTTGAAAATTTTCATGGGCTCATGTCCATGAGCTCACTCACGGTCTGTCCATGCTTCTGGATCTCTGCTTCATTCTCCCAGCTGGCATCTTTAGCTGGATGGTTCTTCCACTTGACTAGATACTCAAAGTATTGCATTCGCCTGGTCTTTTTGCCCACTCTTTTATCCAATATGCACTCCATCTGTGACTTTTCTACAACTGGCATTTTCTTTTGCCACTGGATCACTAGCTTCTCAATCCCAGCTCCTGCTTCTCCAGCTCTATATGGGTACAAATCTGAGATATTGAATATCAGAGAAATTCTGATCCAATCGGGTAATTCAATCTCGTAAGTGTTTGCCCCAAATTTCCTCAAGACCCTACATGGCCCAATTTTCTTCATCTTCAGCTTATTATATGTTCCTCTCGGGAACCTTTCTTTTCTCAAATGTGCCAAAACCAAGTCACCAACTTCAAACTGAAGTTGTCTTCTATGCTGATCGGCTCTACGCTTGTACTCCTGACTTGAATTCTGCAATCGCTCCTTCACCTAGCTGTGAAGTTCCTTCATCGCCTCTGCGAATTCTTCTGCACTAGCGCTCCTAGTCGCAGTCTATTCTGAATCCCTCAGTTCAGAAATTCCTCTCGTCTGTATGACATAGACAATCTGAAATGGACTATGCCCTGTGCTCTTGTTAACTGATTCATTATAAGAAAACTCTACCTGTGGTAATATGTTGTCCCAATGGCTGTGGTGCTCTGTCACCAAGCTTCTCAGCAAGTCTCCCAGACTTTTGTTCACCACTTCTGTCTATCCATCCATCTGAGGATGATAAGACAAACTAAATGACAATTTATTTCCTATCTTCTTCCATAAGGTCCTCCAAAAATGCCCTATGAATTTCGTATATCGATTCGAAACTATACTCTTCGGCAACTCATGAAGTCGAATGACCTGTTTGAAAAACAAATTCACAATGTGAGTTGCATCACTGGTTTTCTGACATGGAATGAAGTGTACCATCTTGGAAAATCTATCCACCACCACAAAGATTGAATCACAACCTCTTTGTGTTCTTGGCAACCCCAATACAAAATCCATGCTAATTGCATCCCATGACCTCTCTGGTATGGGAAATGGTTGATAAAACCCTGCATTCTGTTTCCTTCCCTTCGAATGATGGAAAATTTTGCATTTGTCTACAAATATCTTGACATATGCTCGCATTCCCGGCCAAAAATATGACTCATTCAACTTTGTGAACGTCTTGTCATGACCAAAGTGCCCTGCCAGTCCTCCACTGTGTTTCTCCTTTAGCAAGTTCTCCCTCATGGAGAATTTCGGAATACACAACTGATTGCCTCTAAATAGTAATCCTTCCTGGATCATGTATTCTATCCATTGGCTTCTATCTATGAGAATTGGATTCTCATCTGCTTCATACACTTCTTTAAAATTTGGATCATCAATGTACATGTTCCTGAGATCATCAAAACCCAACGTTTTGACTCTGAACTCCTGCAACAACAAACACTTCCTGCTCAAAGCATCAACCACTTTGTTAGCAGTACCAGAAATATGTTTAATCACAAAAGTGAAATTCCGCATATACTCAACCCATTTGACATGTTTCTGATTCAACTTCTCCTATTGATTCACAAACTGCAATGCATGATTGTCACTGTATAAGACAAACTCTTTTGGGATCAAGTAATGCCTCCATTTCTTCAATGCATGAACAATAACATAGAACTCCTTATCATAAGTGGAGTACTTCACTTTCACTTCATTCAGCTTCTCGCTGAAGTACGCTATCGGCCTGTCTTCCTGACTCAAGACTGCCCCTATCGCAAATCCACTTGCATCGCATTTCACTTGAAATGTTTTATGGAAATTCGGCAACACCAAAACTGGTTGTTCCGTAATCTTCCTCTTCAACAGATTAAAACTCTTTTCAGCCTCTTCTATCCAGTAAAAAGACTTGTGTCTTTTCTTCACTGTGTCCATCATCGCTGCACTAATTCCACTGAAATTCCTGATGAATTTTCGGTAGAAACTGGCCAATCCATGAAAACTTCTCACCTCAAAAACATTCCTCTGTGATGGCCAATTCTTGATTACTTCCAGCTTATTTGGATCCATCCTCAACTCATTTCCCGAAATAAAAAATCCCAAATAGATGAGTTTTGTCTTCATGAATGAGGATTTATTCATGTTTATCAACGACTTCTCCTATTGTAGTTTCTGCATTACTGTAGCCAAATGCTTCAGATGCTCTTCCACTGTTTTACTGTAAACCAGTATGTCATCCAAATACACAATGACAAATTTTATGATGAACTCCCTCAGGACTTCGTTCATCAACCTCATGAAGGTACTCAGTGCATTTGTTAAGCCAAATGGCATAACAATCCATTCATACAACCCTTCGTTAGTTTTGAATGCTGACTTCCATTCATCACCTTCTCTCATGCGGATCTGGTGATAACCGCTTTTCAAATCAATCTTTGAAAAATACTTTTCTCCACTCAAGAAATCCATTAGATCATCCATCCTCGGTAATGGAAATCTATACCTGATGGTTATCTTGTTGATCACCCTCGAGTTATTACACATCGTCCAGCCTCCGTCTTTCTTCGGACTGAGTACTGTTGGAACAACACATGGACTCAAGCTTTCCCTGACCAAACCTTTGTCCAATAAATCCTGGACTTTCCTTTTAACCTTTTCGTTCTCTTGCGGCGTCAACCTGTACGCGGCTTTATTTGGAAAACTGGCTCCTGGTATGAGATCAATGTGATGACTCACACTTTTGATCGGTGGCAACGAACGAGGTAGTTCGTCCACTACAATGTCAGCGAACTCTTCCAACAGTTCCTGAACTTCGTCTGGTAAATCATCTACTCTTGTGCTAGTCAAAATAGTCCTAGGCTTTCTGACCACAACAAACTGTGGATCCTCCTTCTTCTTAACCTCTGTAAGAAGTTCCTTCCCACTCATGAGAAGTACAGTGTTTCTTAACTCTGACTTCACCTCCTTATCCTTAATTGGAAGTAACATGTGTGTCCTCCCATTCTTCTCCAGGGTGTATGTGTTCATTCTCCCATTGTGAATCACATTCCTGTCATATTGCCATGGTATACCCAGCAATAGATGACAAAAATCCATAGGAATGACATCACATAATATCTTATCATTATATCCTCCTATCTTGAATTCAACTAAACATTGTTTAGTGACAGTTACCTGATCTCCTTTTTGTAGCCACGAAACTCTGTACGGGCTTGGATGATCAGTCGTCTCCAACTCTAGCTTCTCTACCATCTCCATAGAAATGAGATTGTCTGTGCTACCATTGTCTACAATGACCTTGCATACCCTATCCTTAGTCTTGCAAGCAATCCTAAAAATTCTGGTCCTTTGGACTGAACTCTCCACCTCTTTTTCGGGTGTCAAAAGGACTTTTCGCATCATCAACGATCTTCCACCTTCAATGTGTTCTACTTCAACATCCCGCCTCTGCGCTTCGGAGATGTGAGATTCTCCACTTTCTTTCTTTTTTTCTGGACACTAGTAAGACTTGTGCCCATTCTTCCCACATGTAAAACATGTAATTACTCCACCTCTTCCTCTTCCTCTACCTCTAGTACGAGGAAAAGTGTTGTTGTCAGCATAATTTCCTCTATGCTCAATATGCTTCCCTCACTGTGAGGTTCCACCTTTCTCAGTTCGAGTCTGAGGTTTCTTCCAGTCCTCTTTGGGCTTCTGATATTTGTCCTGGGAAACTGATTTTCCTCTAGGTTAACTTTTGCCTCGACCCCTCTGACTCTTCTTTCGGCTCAGCTTATCTTCTGATAATCATCTTCCACCGTTCGGATGGTTACCATGCTCATATCATCCTAGATATCATATCTTAGGCCATTCATATATCTGGCTACTTTTTCATCATCGCTCTCTCGATGACCTGCCCTCATGTTCAGTTTGTAGAATTCCTCAGTGTATTCTTTCACTGACATCAGCTTCTGTCTCAGGTTCTGCATCCTCCTGAACAGAGTAATTTGATAGTCCCTGGGGATGAATTTCTCCTTCATCTTCGCGATCATTCTATCCCAGCTTTTGATCTTCTGCTTGCCCTTACAACGTCTGTCAGCTTGTAGTTCATCCCACCACAATGTTGCATGTCCCTTCAATCTTGTGACAACATGCTTGACTTTCTTGTCTTCCTTGACATATTCATAGTCAAAGTATGTGTCTAGACCTCTAATCCAGTCTAGAAGCTCCTTTGCATCCAAGTTTCCCTCATAAACTGGAATGTCCATATTTTCTCTTGCACCCATCCTTGCAATAGATCCGATCAAACGCTCGTTTGATGCATCTTCGGCTGCAACTTATTCTTCATGTTCAGCCTCATCTTCACTCTCGAAATCACTAAGATCCCCTGCACCGACTGTGCGTCTTTGTGTTGTCTCCATGTCTTCGATTCTATCTCGTAGATCACGCATTTCTCTCTGCATAATTGGATCTGTCATCTTCCTGCCTCTTCTTCTAGACATTTCCCTCTCCTCTGGATCAGGTGTTTGCATGTCCCTTCTCCTTGGCGACATGGTGAATTCTCTTTCTTCTCTGCTACATAAAGCAAAGAACCTTTTTATTCTCTGATACCAGATGATGTCGATGCCCGCTCCCTACACAACTCGCAGGTCGAAAGATTGTGTCAACACAGGATCTTTCCTTCCAACAGGCCCGAAGAACTCTCAATGTTATTCTATTTCCCTATCGGGAAATCTACACCCACAAAAAACTCTCCACGGGATCTCCTCTTTACAATCGGGAGATCGGACTTTGCGAGGTTAGTGGTCGAGCATTGGACTCTTGAATCCCCGAAGCCCGACAACCAATCAATGTTGACCTTTTCCTATCAGGGTTTTCCCTATCGTGATTTTGACACTCGTGATGTCAAACAACTTGTTTTACCGACCCCTGAACCCCGATACGTCGAAACCCCGATATACTCGCGGGTTTGACCTTTCAATGCCTTGACCTCATCGACATTTCGAACTTCGTAATATCACAAATCTCGATACAATTGTTTCAGGAATTTTCACTGCGAAACCCCGATACAACGTGCCACCTGTCCACTTGCCGACTCCTGTGGCCCCCACACTATTCCCTTAGCCGTTGGGATATCATGTTTTGCAATTTCACGATTCTCGTTGCAATGTTCACGGGACTTCAACCCACAAAAACCCTGATATATGAATTCACATGTAAATCCGACGGCCCTTGTGGCTCGGATCTACGGTCCTGCCCCTCCTGAGCTTTGAAACTTTAGAGAATACGTCTTTGTATCTCCCATGTTCCTCTGTGAGATCTAATGGTTCACGGAAATTCGTGAATTCTCCTCGAAGAATTCTGACCATCCGTTCTTCCTTGGTGATTTCTGGGAATGACCCAGTGTTCCTCCGTGGAACTTGTCCACCTGCACACAACTTGCAACACCTGCGATACACTCCACGCACAAATTTCCTGCACTTCTCTTTGGTGATTACTCGAAGGTTCTATACCTCCTGAGCTTCCATAAGATCCCTGCACGCACTCCTTGTGGCAAACTTTCAAGCACTTCCTAAGTGTTGAAGTCTCTTGACCCTACGCACACCTGCAACAACAGTCTTTCAAATGCTTCACTCAGGTCCACAACCCTGATACTTTACTCGGCCTATGCACTCCTTGCACGGCTCATGTTCCTGTCTGCACCCCTGCAGAAATGAGAACAAAAGAAACCCTATATGAACCCTTTGTCAACGCACTCCTTGCGGACACTTCAACTGCACTCCTTGTAGGAACCTTCGGCTCAGATAGAGAAACAATTGAAACTCATTCCTTCTTCCTTTCAGACTTCAAACTCAAAACATGAAATCATATACACAACTTATAAGGCAAATGTATAACAGGAAGAAAGCATTCATGAGCATATCATTCAACATCAATATACAAAGAACAAATAGGAAACCATGAATTTGAATCAACCTCTTTCTATTAATCCAAATATATGTACATGGGTGTTCTTACACAACTCTCTGCCTTCTCTTGCTCCAATGCTTCAATACTATTACAATACACAATCAGGGTGTATATATCATGTTTCCCTCTTGCGCTCTAAAGATGTCTAATCTAGAATTAAATTCTATCTACCTGCACTAACTACTTTAAATTCCTTCTACCTAATAAGGATGAGAGCGAATCGCTCAAGGTCTAATTACATTATACAAGTGCGCCTCATTAAATTTCCATATTTAAGATTGCGCAACAACTTCTAGGTAATTTCAAAATGTGTGTTGGTGCTTGTCCAGCTGTCTTTTGCCTTCCGCGCTGGCTCGCTTGATGTTGGCGATGCTCCTGCATCATGAAGTAGATAAAATATCATTCTTTTATTTATTGAAGTTAATGAATACATATAAAATCAATCATTTTAATATCTTCAACTTCAACTTAATATGAGAAATCCAACTCTTTGATACAAGACCCAACTTGTAGTCCTCATTTCCAGTTAAGAAATGAGGAATACAACCCTCATAGAAAGACCCATGTTGTTGATCTCAGATCGAACTGAGATATGAGAAATCCAATCCTCATGAATTTAAGTTTTAAACCTGTGAAGTAAATGAATGCATACAGATTCTTAAGAAAAACATAAATTAATCAATGGCTCATACACATAGTACACATAGATTTACGTTGGAAACCCTTAACCAGGAGAAAACCATCCTTCCTTAGTGTTGCACCTTTCAACTCTTCATTTTATTAATTTCACCATTCACCATACCATATATACAATGTTTTAGGTATTCCATAGCTATAAAAACCCTAATTCCTTAATTTGGGATTAATTTAGAAAGCCGCTAAAAATAGAAAAAAACACCCCAAAAAAAAGTTCTCGGGTGCTGCCCCAAAATCGAATGTTGCGCTTAACAAGGGGGGGAAAACCTAGCCCCCTTTGGGACCCCCCTCCAGGAAAGTTCCTAATTCACATGACACAAAGAGTGAAGGAATTTGGGATCGTTAGACGCAGTTGTCGAATCTGATGCACCCACACACACACATGCAAAGAATATAACACATACCCAACATTCTCCCACTTGTTGTTTTCATTGCATATGAGGGTTCACATGATTACATAGTCAACAATCCAGGGAAACAATGCCCATTGTTACTCTACACCAGGAAAACTTCTCTATTCTCACAGACTTTGTCAATGAATCTGCAACATTCTTCAAAGTGGTCAACCTTTTCTAGCAACACCTTCTTTTCTTCAACCATGTCTCTCACAAAGTGATACTGAATATCAATATGCTTTGTCTTCGAATGATAAGCTAGGTTCTTTTCTAGGAATATTGCACTATAATTGTCACAATCTAATCTCATTACTTACCAACCCAATACCTAAACACAATCTCTATAACCATATTGCTTCCTTGCTTGCATGAGTGGCTACCATGTATTCAGCTTCTGTAGTTGAGAGTGCCACTACAATTTGTACATTATTAATCCAACTGATTTATCCTCTAAATAGGTTAAACACATACCCACTTATATATCTTTTTTGATCCAGATCTCCATCCCAGTCTACATCAACAAATCCATGTATGTCCACCACTCTGTCCAATCCTAGTCTTCCTTGGTAGCACGATCCATAACTGGTAGTGCCACGAAGATACCCGAAGACCCTCTTTATTGTTGTCCAATGATCCTTCCCTAGGTTTGACATATACCTGCTCAAAACTCCCACTACATGTGCAATGTACATTCTAGTAAACACGATTGCATACATCAAACTGCCAACTTCACTGGCATACAAAACATGGGACATGTCCTCTTCTTCTTCCTGTGTCTTGGGACACTGATTTGCAGATAACATTACACCTATAGGAATAAGAACCTTGATCGGTTTACTTCCATGCATATTAAACCTCTGCAATATCTTCTCAACATATTTTCTCTGATTCAACAAGAGTTTCATGTTTGCACAATCTCTTTTAATCTCCATTCCCATAATGAATTTAGTAGCACCGAGATCCTTCATGTCAAATTTGGAGGATATCTGTGATTTCACCTCTTTGATAACATCCATGTTATTTCCTACCAACAACATGTCATCAACATACAACACTACATAAATGAAGTGATTTCCAACCTGCCTGGAATATAAACAATGATCATCCCTACTTCTCACAAATCCCAATCCAAGGATGTATGTGTCAAAATTTTTGTACCACATCCTAGGTGATTGCTTCAGACCATATAGTGAATTCTTTATCTTACAAGCCATCTCTTTCTTTCCCTTCACTACAAAGCCTTATGTCTTCTTCATGTAGATTTCTTCTTCCAGATCCCCATGTGGGAATGTTTTCCTCACATCCATTTGTTCCACTTCAAGATCAAAAGAAACAACAATAGATAAAATAAATATAATATATGTTAATTTGGAAACAGGAGAAAAAATCTCACCAAAGTCAATTCCCTCTACCTCGGGATAACCTTTTGATACTAACCGAGCTTTGCATTTCTCCACTTTTTCTTCTACATTAAACTTCTTCTTAAAAAACCATTTTCTACCAACAGATTTTCTTCTAGCTGACAACTCAACTATATAACATACCTCATTCTTATCCAAGGCATCCATTTCTTCAACCATGACCTTCTTCCATAGTTTACTATCCTCTGAATTCACTGCTTAACAGTTCTAGGATCATCATCAGTAATAGATAAAGAAAAATTGGAACAGAAATCAGGTGGACTATACATTTCTGGTTTCCTTCTTTCTCTCACTGATCTCCTCAATAGTGGGGTATGGGGTTCCTCTTCTTTTGCTTCATCTTCTTTAGATGATTCATATTTTGTATCATTCAAATCAAGCTCTATTTTCTCAGGTTCTTCTTTCCTTGGTAGGAATTCCTTTTTGGAAACATCTTTTACCTCTCTAAAAAAAACATCCCGACTGTAAACAATCTTCTTAGTTTATGGGTTCCAAATCTTATATCCTTTCACACCATATTTATAACCAATAAAGATTCACTTTTCATCTTTATTATCCATCTTGCTCCTATTTTCCTTTCGAACATGTAAATAAGCATTACAACCAAACACTCTAATATGTTCAAGAGAGAGTTTCTTTCCAGTCCATACCTCGTGTGGATTTTTATCATCTAACGCTGATGAGGGTGATCGATTGACCATGTAACATGCTATACCCACTGCCAATGCCCATAATTCTTGTCCTAACTCGGAACCACTAAGCATACTCCTTGATTTTTCCATCAGTGTCTTGTTCATCCTTTCTGCAACTCCATTTTGTTGAGTTGTGTATGGAGTAGTCTTCTTCCTTGCTATACCACACTTCTTACAAAATTATTTGAATTCATTTCCGCAGAATTCTCCATCATTATTTGTCCTCAATGCCTTCATTTTCTTTTCTGTCTGATTTTCTACTAGAGCCTTAAACACTTTAAATTTATCAAATACCTCAGATTTCTTTCTAAGAAAATAAATCCATGTGTTCTGTGAGAAATCATCTATGATTGAAACATAATACACAGATTTACCTAGGGATGGAATGGGAACAAGTCAAAACACATCACTTTGTATCAAATCTAAGATCCCCTTTTCTCTTGTAGCACCATATGGGAATCTTACTCGATTTTGTTTACCATATATGAAATTTTCACATAAATCAAAATCCAAAGTGCAATTAGACATATCTTCAACCATACCTTTACCGTGTAGTGTTTGAAGGCCCTTTTCTCTAATATGCCCTAGTCATTGATGTCACATCATGGTCTTCTTTTAAGGGATAGTATTGGTATTTTCTCCTTCATTTCTCTGCTCAGGGACAATAGAATTGTTACACCCATTAGTATAAGTGCTTCCCAACAACTTGTACATAGTTCCACACCAAAATCCCCTCATCAACACCATTTCCCCTCGTACCATCTTGCAAGTGCCCTTTCGCATTACAGTATCCACTCCTGCATCATCAAACTTTCTTACAGATATTAGGCTCCTGGCTAGTTTTGGAATGTGCATAACCCCGTGGAGAGTTCTAATCCTGCCATCTCTTAGCAACAACTTAACCCTTCCATGTCCCATGATTTTTTTTGTTGCGTCATCTCCTAGGAATACATCACCACCATCATATTTTTCATATTCACAGAAGCACTCCCTGTGAAGATTTGTATGATATGACACACCTGAGTCAATCAAAAATACATCACAGTTTGTAAGTGTACTTGTAGATTCCAAGTAAACATCACCTCCTTCTTTAGTGGAGGTTTTATCCTCTGTGGAAGATGTACTATCAGATCCTTTTGGTTTATCAACCTTCTTAGACTTGCAATCTTTCTTATAATACGATGTTTTACCACACTTCCAACATTTCCTCAAATTTTTTCCTAGAGACTTAGATCTACCTATAGATTTATATCTCCCCCTTGAAGACTTACCAAGATTCCTGTCTTGGGTACGACCTATTACAAATAAAGCATCTGTGTTATGACCATCCATGCTTTTTGGCCTCATCTCTTCAAATAGCAAGGATGAAACTACATCCTCATACTTCAATGTAGATTAAGTGGTACTACCAATTGCTACAACCAGATTATCCCAAGAGTCTGGAAAATAACATAGCAAAGTAATACATTTATCTTCTTCTGCAATCATAATATTAACAAATATGAGTTGAGTTACCAAAGTATTAAAGACATTTATATGTTTTGTCACATAATCTCCATCTTCCATCCTAAGATGATATAACTTCTTTCGAAGAAACAACTTGTTTACTAGGGACTTTGATTGATACAAATTCCCTAACATATCCCATAGTTCCTTGGTCATAGATTCTCCTGAGACATTCAACAACACTGAATCTTCCAGGCAGAGTCGAATAATACTCCTTTCTCTTATGTCCAACTTCTCCCAATCTTCCTTTGATATACCAGTAAGTGGTGTACTAGTAGTTTGTGTACTAGTAGGTTTTGTACCAGTCGAATGTGTTCTAGTAGGCTGTGTACCAGGATCCACAACGATCCATTATTCTTTGTCTACAAGAAGGTCCTCCATATTGAGCTTCCATAGCTCAAAGTTTTTACCATTGAACTTCTCTATCTCGATTCTAGAAGATCTCTCCATTCCTCTTTATACACTCAAATCACCACTGCAAAATCTCCCACTAAACCCAGTTTTATCACAGACCCAAGATAAAATTGATCTATCAAGACCGAGCCAAACCCTCAGCAACAAAGGCGTCCCTCTAAAGCCAAAAACGAGCTCTAATACCATATGTAAGTTTTAAACCTATGAAGTAAAACAATGCACATAGATTCTTAATCAAAACAAAAATTAATCAATGGCTCATACACATAGTACACATAGATTTATGTTGGAAACCCTTAACCGGGAGAAAACAACCTTCCTTGGTGCCGCACCTTTCAACTCTTCATTGTATTAATTTCACCATTCACCATACAATATATACAATGTTTTAGGTATTTTGTAGCTACCAAAACCCTAATCCCTTAATCTGGGATTAATTTAGAAAACCGCTAATAATAGCAAAATCCTCTAAAATAGAAAAAGCCACCCAAAAACAAATTTTGGGGCAGTTTCCCGAACAATGCGCGTAACCAGGGCGGGAAACTTGGCCACCACTGTGACCCCCCAGGAAAGCGTCTAGCGCACATGACACAAAGGGAGAAGGAAGTTGGGATCGTCAGATGAATTTGTTGAATCTGATGCACCCACACACACATGAAAAGAATATAACACATACCCAACAATGACAAGACTCAGCTTGTAAATAGGCACCAACTAGATAGAATGAACTTTCATTCAATCTATTATATATATATATATATATATATATATATATATATATATATATATATATATATCCACCAAGACACTCTCTTCCCTTCATATTCTATTAATTATATAGTCCTACAAGGGGTGCCACTTTGAAACAATGTTTCCTTTTGGAATGAAACATTGCACCCCGTTCATTTAATTAACATAAATGGTAACTTTTATTAATTGATTTTTGTACACCAATTTAGACAACGATTTTTGTATGAAGATTTTGGAGTGATGGAAACTAATTTTAAAATTATATGACATGGGGTTTTGCATAACATGCCAAATTAGCTGATGCACAAGAAATTTCCCCAGAAAATGTGCAAGTTGGTGGTTACAAGAGGTTATTTGAAGGAAAACTTTCTAGATTTTCCTTTCATCGCCGGATGCCAGATCGAATTTAGTCCATATTACCTTTTCATGAATGTCTAAATCGACCTCCACATATCTCCTTTGTTGGTGATTATTTAAAATCAAATTGTAAACATTTACTTGCTAGTTATATTAAAACCGGTTCCCTCTTAGTTTCAAGTCACTAAAGATTTGACTTGGTCTCACCCTTTTTCATATTTTCTTCCTCATTTGACTGACAAAAATCTTTTTGGTCGACTCAACTAGGAGAAATTTCGACTTGAGTATTTCAATTCTACTTGACCCATCTTACTTCAGCCTCGAACTACCTTGTATTTAAGTTTTCTTTGAATTCCACCTTTAAGTTGCTTCTTTCTTGGACCGACTCAACTTGGAAGAAAACCGAATTGAGAAATTCGAATTTGGTCATCTAGACTTGCTTTGGCTGATTTGTATTTCCTGACTCAATTTTCCTTCGACTTCGACCTTCAATTGGTTGAATCGTCTTGAAATCGATCATCAATCTGCAAGCTTGTATTCGGTTGAGTTATCTTCGACTCGTCTTGTAGTCGATTGAATTACAAATAGTCCCCCTTATTGTTGTTTGCATCAACTCGACTTGTGACTCGATGGTGTCAATGATTCCATACCAAACATCCACCATTGACATTTTGTCTCATCTCTAGACTCTTCTTCAATTGATATTTTCTAAATCACTTTTAATGAACCATGTCTTATTGACTTCTTATTTGTGACTTGTATAGATCAGTATTGGATTATCCATTTACCCTTTTTATCTGAATAATTTATTCATAGTTTCTTCTTTTATGCATGGATTTTAATAACACAATCTCAACCTTCTAAAATATAGGATGAGTGTATCAAGATCATACAATATATTAGTCAATATTATCTTTTTACTGATATTCAAGTCACATTCATAAAATTATGTCCAATATTGGCAATGCTTGACATTCAAGTCACCTTCATAACATTATGTCAAATATTGGAAATGATTGACATTCAAGTCACCTTCATAACATTATGTCCAACCTTCATACTAGTATGCTCAATATTGACAATGCTTGACATTCAAGTCACCTTCATAACAATATGTCCAATATTGACAATGCTTCTCAAAGAAATTAATCAATGATATTTCACCTATTTATCAAGGTTGACATTAATGAAAACCAAATTTCCAACAAATTTCCACATATATATTAAGAACTATTGCATGGCACATTGGTGTGAAGGGATTTGTTAATTCAAGGGCTATGGAGGTCACAAGTTCAACCACCATCGACTCCATAAATTTTAATATGATTTAGCCATTATAGGCCAATGGGAGGCTTCCACATGAAAGCCTATGATTTCCATTCCAATTAGACATGTCAACATTTGATTGAACCAATTGTATACCACTTGTCAACCTTCCATTCATCCACCAGATGCCAACTTAGTTTCCCAGTAATTGTAAAATCAATCTACATGGAACCATGGGGTGTGACCATGTCATCTGTATGGTTGTGTCATGTGTCACCCTTGTAGTGGTGAAATGTATCACCCTTTTATCCCTTTGACTTTGACTTTGACATGTTTGACCTGAATTTTGAATGCTCATAATGTTTTCATAAGAATGTTGTTTGAGGTGAAATTTGCGTCGATGGAAACGTATCGTTGAGATCTAAACAATCATCGTTTTTTTGAGATGAATTGAATCATTTGGATTTTGAGCATTTTTGAACCATTTGTTGGCATGTTTTACAGGCAACGTATGCTTTTCATTGATGGAAAGTGCAATAGAGATGATGGCTTGAGTACAGGTACAATGTGTCAGGCGGGCACCAGAAGTATTTTGGGGAGACGCAACAGAGCAAGCTCGTGAAGACCAGAAGAGACAATGCAGAGGTGCACGTAGAGTGCAGAGTGTGCTTGTCATTGATGGCAAGATCAGAGTGTGCATCGATGGCAAAACATAAACAACGTAAGATCAAGAGGATTAGCGCAGATTCGCACACAGTGCGTAGGTGTGCACCAAGTGCGTAGGTGTGCACCAAGTGTTGTGGTGGGAAATCCCCCGACAGACTAGCAAATAGGGTTATATTATGCATGCAGATATGACCAAAAGAATCCTACTTTCTACATTCATCCCTAGACCTAATCCCCATTTCTTTTCAGCAAATACATGGTTATACCAACATACCTTTTTAGGGATGTTCGATGTCGATCCTTCTTCACGCTTGATCACTTGTTAGCAACTCTCCTCCCAAGGGTGACCTGCATACAAAACAAGAAACAAACTACACATGCATTTTACCTACAGACTAATGGGTTAGAGATTCAAACATATATTTACTGAACAATGAATAACTCATATAGTGGGACGGGAAAATGATTTCTTTATTATTAACTTTAATGAATCAACTTACACTGTCGAGACCAGCCACTACTCCACGAACCTCATCCTGGGATCCTCTTCAAATGTCCTCCAACTTCTTTGCTTTGTATCTCTTCTTGCACAAGGATGGATAAAGGGTTGGGACAATGGGAATATCCAATTGGGCAGAGTTTCTTTACTCTTATTCTCCTCCTCCAAATGGGACCCCTAACCCTTCTTTTATAGGCTAGAAGAAAATAGGTATTTGGACGAACCCTCGGCCATGCATGGCCGGGAGTTTCAGTTAACTGACCCAAAGTTGTGTGTTTCATCGACAACATTCCTTTTTTCATGATTTTGTCAGTCCACACAGACTGTTTTAATTCATATAGCATGTACATGCGTGCAGTAATGGAGTAGGGCGCGTGGGCCCTTATAAAAGAGGGTTTTTAAAGAGTTGTTCAACAGTGCTTTGGCAAAGAAGGGATCTGACATGGCCTGATGCCAGGTAAGCATGTATGGTGCAAATTAGGGTTATAACAGATGCCCCCTAATGTGTGAGGTCAGAAGAGAATCTGATGTCCGAAATACATTACCAATATTTACTAATGTGTCGAACAAGTGAGCCCAAGGACCAGGAATCGGGAGGCATCATCTGCAAAATAACAAATGTCTCACCGAGGCGGGCATACCCATGCTCGGGATAAAATAGAATCATGGCTACCAATCAAATACACTATAGATCCATGTCAAATAACTATATAAAGTGTAGCCACGAACAATACACAGCGGAGCTACATCTCGAAATCAAAAAATATATACATATAGAGTATCCATCTTCTAGAAGCTCATACAACCTGATGGTTGGAGATGAGATCTTCAGAGCTCGAGCAACAACCTCAAAATCTTCAAAACTCAAGGTAGGAGTGTAATATGAGTGTACGAATTCACTACCCAAAGGTATTCGACGGCTCGTCAGTCATGGACTAGATAATCTTGATGATCAGACTGAAGGCTTCATTGATTTCAAACAAGGACTTGATTGGACATTCAGGATGGTTCGGTATGAGGGAAAGAGACAAATTGTAGAGGGGCCAACTTAGGCTTGGTAGAAACTTCCCTTGGACAACAACATGACAAATGATGAGACTTAGGAAGCATGGCATTAATCATAAGTTTATGAAGCAGGAGGCAACACAAACTCTCCATATGTTTGGAAGAATAACCAAACAGAGGAGGACACAACTCTATGTAGCGAGAAAAGATTCCTAAGGTCGTATTACATCCCATAGATTGAAGAACAAACAGATAGATTTGATTTATCCAAGGGTGACTCATTATGCTGCCAATAAAGAAAATACTTTTCCCTTCCTCTTTTTGGGGTATATTTGATTTTTTTTGTCTTTTTCAATAATTTTGGAAAAAAGAATAAAGGAATGTTACGTTACAATGGAGGAATGAGTGTTACAAAGATATAAGTTCAAGGTGCAAGGACAAGACTGATGTTCATAATAATGATACTCGAGAAAAATCCTCTGGGGGCCAAGGGTGTTAAGACACAGAAGCAAACTGCTACAAGGCTAGCATATAAGGTATGCAAACGTGGTTAAGAAAATACACAATGGTAACGTCCTTCTATGTAAGTTTAATGAGCCCAGAGAAGGTAAGCTCGGTGGTTTTTCATATTTAGAGAGTCTGAAAAATCATAAAAGGAGACTCCATAGGGGTACCTTTTTCAAAGATAGTCTAGTCGGTTCGAAAAAGGAGTAAACTAGCACTGACAAGACATCTATTCAAAACCATTTTAACGAATGTGATAAGGACAAGATCACTCAGTCATTTTTTCATTTTTAAGGAGTCTAAAAAAAGATTAACTATGGACTCCGTCAGGAATGTTCTTCTGGACCAGTTTAATGAGTGTGAGAGAATAAGGTCACTCGACGATCTTTTCAATTTTAGGGAGTCTAAAAGGAGCTTAACTGTGGACTCTGTGAGGGTTCCTTTTTCGTAAGTTTAGTCCCTCGGGCCTGAAAAAGGGATAAAATTATACCTGAGAGTACTCTTCTAGAGAACTAAAGTTCCATAGAGTATACCTTTGTTCATACAGTTGACCTTCCGGACCGAAAAAGAGGTAAACTACTGTTGGACAGACGTGACTTCAAATTTCAGTTTAACGAGCGTGAAAGGCCAGAAGATCACTTGACAATATTTTCATGTTTAGAGGGTTTGAAAAGAGCGTAAAAGAAGACTCTTTATATTTTTTGGGAGTCCTGAGGGTGAGGTCAAGAGAGAAGAATAAACATGCAAACGAGGCTCAAACTTGTAATCAGGAAAAACTAAAAGGACTCTTGAACCTACAGTGATTAGAGGCAGCATGTATACCATAATGCAACCAGGATCTACCTAGGGCATCCATGCTCCGGTAAGCTCTACCACCAAGTTGAGACACTTATAAAGAAGCTATGATGTTTCTATGTCACAACTTGATGGGATCGATCCTATGGCGAAGAAAAAAGACAACGAGATACAAAAGTCAGGGTAGAAACCTAACCTATGTGTTCAAGTTGATCCTCGAAAAATAATTTCACGGACTATTGAAACTTATCCAAAACTCAAAAAAAACTGTCCCGATACCCGATCATACCCCTCCCATGCAACTCCTAAATCACTCTAAATGGTTTTTGGTTTAAAGAAAATGATAAGGGAGGCCAAAAAAGTGACAAAAAGAGGCCAAAAAGTCTATAAATAGAAGTTGGCAGCTCATTATCACCATTGCTAATTTGGAAATTGACTTTGAAGCCAAAAGACCCCCTTTGTCAAAAGAAGTGATTCTGGGAGCTACAGTGGACGAAACAAACTTATATCTGGACCAAGTAAGTACAAACTCTCTTATCTTGCATTTTAAGTCTTTATTTTTACATTGGGTTTCATTTTTTAGGGGGGCATTGACCTTTAAAAGGTCGACCCTAGGTCCACGCAGGTTGTCTCAGGATAGGCCACATGTACATTCACGGAGAGTAAACTCTGCACGTGTTTACATGTGACTGTCACTATTACAGCCTGCATGGACCCCCATATTGAATGAAAAAGGCTTAAAAATCAAGGGTTAACTCTCCTGAACCTTGGTGTTTTACAGGATGTATGTCCATTAGAGAGAAAGAGAGCATGAATAAGTTAGTGAGTTGGTCGAGGAAGACCCGAATGTTGTGGCTTCCTTAATGCAGTGTGGGTTACTCAAGTTTTTCCTATGTCCTTTTATGTGGGCACAACCTAGGCTACTGAATATCTTGGTTGACTACTGGCATCTGAATGCAGAGGCATTCATGTTAGAGGGGCAGTCACTAGTGCCCACGACCGAGGACATTTACTTTTTGATTGGCCTCTCCAGGAGAGGGGAACCAGTCAACTTCCATACTTTTCCTTTGGGGCCGCATAACATAGCATAATTGATAGGTCTATACTGTGAGGATGATACAGACCACTTGAGCTTGCAGGTGCCCATAAGCAAGATCACTGACTTATTTCTACAGGCGATAGTATTGCTTATTGGGTGAATAATTGGTTCTACAGCTCTACATCAGGCATCCCATGCATAGATGAACTATGCAGTAAAGTGCTTAAATGCACAATTTTTTTATTGGAGTACCACTTTGCTTGAGTGTATGAAGAGGTAGTTGACAGATTGTCATTTGCATACATAGAGGAACTTCGGGTTCGGGACCATTTTGTGCTCATTCTTTTTTGAGAGATTTTTGAGTTTTAGTCCTCGAGTAGTGGTATGAGGACATCAGGCCTCTCTTCCTGCTATGTGTAGATGGGCAGTATTACTACCGCGACAAGGTGGCGGAAGGACCAATGAGGCCTTTGATGATGACTTCTTTGCGTGGTTGTCGCAACAAATCCCGGTTATAGAGGATTACCCCTATGTCGGGATTGATTTCTCGAGAGACCCTAAGATACTAGTACCTCCTAGTGAGGAGTGAGGGGAGATGGGTAAGTCTCCACCTTCATAGTTTTTTTTGTTAAACATATGTAATTTTTATGTTGTTTTTGTTATATATATCATTTGTTTTGGTTATACCAGAGTATTTGATGGATATGTGTTCATTGTGTGCAGATGTGGGACCAGTGTGACCTACTGACTATGCGAGGAACATGCATCGTCCTTGGCCAGGGGCTGCACCTGTTGCCGCAGGGGGACCAGCAGTAGTAAGAGATCTCCTAGCCAGGGAGGCTAAGAGGGTATTGAGACGAGTCGAGCAGAACTTTACTGCACTCAGTCGCACGGTCCCGATGGAAAATATTGAGGACCTGCCACCATCTATGCAACCTCAAGTAGTGGGGGCACCACGGACATGGATCTGGTTGTTTCGGTGTTTATCCAATGCTGTGGATCAGTATAATAGGGCCCACAGGCCCTGACCTTAGCTATACATTTTACGTTCCATGAGCACTACTTGTATATATTGTTTGAGGGCATAATCCGTGTGACTCGTTATTGGTCATATTTTTGAGGCGCTTGCGTCCATCTATGTACTCTAGTTACTTTATGATATTATATATGGTTTTTTTGTCTTTTGTGTCTTATGGATCATGTGTGCAAAAAAATGTATTTACATGTTTATGTGAATGTTCTTTCATATGTGTGCAAGATGCCAATCTAAAATTTGATTATCTAGAGTATCTGTAACTTGGTTTAATCTCCTAGGAAAATGAAAATATGTAATATAATCAAAGTTTCGTTCTAAGAGAAGTACCCTAAGGAATCGTCAGTGTAAAGTTGGATCATGAACCTGGTATACTCTGTTTAACTAAGACACAACTAGTTGAGCGTTGAGATAGACCCGAAGATGAGAGATACCCAATGACAAAGTGTCACAAAGAAACTCAATAACTGCACTATACTCGACGACATTATTTGTGGTGTCACCTAAGCATATACCTCTAGAAGATAATAACTGGCCTTGAGGTGTAAAGATTACCCAAGCTGCAGAGGCAAGCCTCCGAGTGTTCTGACTAGAACCATCTGCATACCCAATGAACAGCTTGGAATCATTTGACATCTTCCACAGTGACGAAAGATAACATCAACGACACATCCAGAACACTAAAAGAAACTAAAAAGTAATAGTACAAATAATATACATATGTTACAAAAATTTACCCACAGTGACCTACCTATGAGTAATACTTCTTGAGGTAGAGCCCATTTCTAGGATCCGCCAAAGCATTCCCTTCAAAATCAACCAGATGATAAACACCCTTTTTTAAAACCTCTTTTATGATGAAAGGTCTGAACCACATGGGTTTGAATTTTCCTTCCCCTAGGGGGTCCTTATCTTGGTCATAGACCAAGACAAGGTTGCCTTAAGAGAAAATCTGAGGATGAACGGACCTATCATACTAACACTTGACCTTATGTTTGTGAGCCTCCTTGGCCAGGGATGCATCACAACACTGCTCATTGAGCTTATCAAGGTATACTAACCATTCTTCAAGTGGATAAGTGTATGGCAATAACTGTGCCACCAACTTTAGAGATGGGATCTGACATTCGATGGGAAAGATTGCCTCCAGCCCGTAAATGAGTTGGAAAGGTGAGAAACTGGTTGCAGTCTTAATAGACATTTGGTAAGCCCATAATGCTGAGTATAACATCAAATGCCAATTTGACTTGGCTAAGTTGATCGTTCATTGTAGAATGGTCTTAAGAGTTTTGTTTACAACTTCCACCTGACCATTTTCTTGGGGATAGTAGGGCGACGAATGTTCCTGTCATAACCCAAGATTTGACGTTAACTCGGTCATCATATGGTTTTGAAAGTGACTGCCATGTTCAGTGACAATCTCCCTTGGGACGTCGAACCTTGCTATTATCTGGTTGAATAAAAAGAGAGTTGTAGTCTCTCCATCATCTTTAAACGTTGGCATAGCTTCAACCCACTTTGTGAAGTAGTCTACATCTACGATGATATAACGGTGCCCCCTTGCTGAAGGAGGGTTGCATGTAGTGTAATCAATCCCCCACTTAGTGAAGGGACCAACTATGATGACAGGAAACATGGGAGCGGGATGTGCCCTCATCTTCTGAGAGAAGATTTGGCATGGGTGGCACTTCTTGACCGATTCGATACAATCTTTGATAAGTGTCGGCCAGAAGTAACCTACTCGTAGAATATTTTGGGTTGTTTCCAACCCATACAAATGACCGCCACAAGCTTTGGTATGGCAATCGTTAAGCACGATAGTTGCTTCTTCGTGAGTGAGACATCAACATAGGATGCAGTCTACACCTCTTCAATACAATGTATCATTGAGTATTCTTAGCTTGATGGCATATGCATCGACGCTCATCACGATAAGAAGTGGTGGGGCACTTCAAAGTCTGGAGATAGATAAGTATATCTTTGTACCAGGGATCCGAAGAGGTGATCAAAAACATATCTCCTCTGATAGGCGACTCTTCGGGCACAAGATCACCTCACTCAACCGGAAGTTCCGAAATAAGTTCTGCAAAGATCAACGACTTTTTGGACTTCGCTAAAATGAAATATAAGTCAAACTCCTGGAGGATGCCTATCCATCTACTGATTTTTCTGCTTATTACCCATCATGTCAACATGTACTGAAATGGATTCACGACAACAATGACTTTGGTCTTACGAAACAAAACATAATGATGGAACCATTGAACAACATGGACTGCTGCCAACACAAGTTTTTCAATATGAGAATAATTGAGTTACGGTCCTACGAGGCCTTGGCTCAGGTAATAGATGACATATTCTGAGAACAATTCATCTTCCTGAACTAAGACCATGCCAATGGTTGACTCTGTTGCAGCCAAATATAATAAGAAATCCTTGTTATAGTTAGGTGGCCGGAGTAAAGGGGAAATTGTGAGAGCATGTTTCAATGCGGTGAAAGAGCATTGAGCGGCATCGTTCCAATAAAAAGGAACGTATTTTTTAAGTAGGCTCATAAATCCCTTACTGATCTCGGTGTAGTTAGTGATAAAGCATCTTAGAAAATTTTCCTTTCCCTATAGACTTTGAAGTTGAAGGATTGTGCGTGGGGGGGGTGGCAACTGAATTATTGTCTCAACCTTGAGAGGATCGACCATGATCCCTATTGTTGACACTATGAAACCTAACAAATGTCCTGATGTTACGCAGAAGTTGCACTTGTTTGGATTCAAGTGAATCTGAAAGTAGCGACAACGTTTGAAGATAAGTCGGAGGTGTGTGGGATGGTCCGTTCTCTTGTGAGATCAAGATGCTAAATCATCTAAGTAAGCCTCGACTATATGCTTGAGGTCATGGAAAGAAAAATACATGGCCCACTGAAAGGTTTCTCCAACATTTTTAAGACCAAAAGGCATCTTACGATACACGAATGTACCCCAAGGACAAATGAATGTCATTTTGTGTTGGTCTTCGGGTTTGATTTGTATTTGATTATATCCCGAAAAACTATCCATGAATGAAAAGGCCTCACAAACAACACATTCATCAATGATCTGGTCGATGAAAGGTGTGGGAAAATTATCTTTGGGACAGGCCTTGTTCAAATCACGGAAGTTGGTACATACGCTAATCGTGCCTTGTTTTTTCTTGACCGACACAAGATTTGACACCCATTGGGTCAAATGAATAGGTTAGATAAATCTAGCTTTTAGCAATTTCTCAACCTCAACCTTAATGGATGTTGCTTTCCTAGGATTAATTGGATGAAGCTTCTACGAAATAGGCTTGGCATCATGATAAGTTGTGATTTCATGTTTGACTATTTTTGGATCGATACCTAGCATTTCCTCATAATACCAGGCAAAAACGTCATGGAATTCTTTGAAAAGATATGTATAGAGTTGAATCTCTTTGGGGGAGCAGTCATCTTTGAAGAAAAAATTCTCCACAATGCCTGAGTTTCATGAGATATTGATCGGTATGGTTTTAACGATGGTTTCCATACTACCCTCAGCATAAACTTCATGGGTAGCTAAGAGATTAATAGGACAAGGCCGATCTCCCGTCATAGTCACAGTGAATTCTTCTGCTTTGATTCTGCTTAACTCTGGGAGGAAGTATGATCTGTGATGAAGATCCTCCCAGGGTTTGTTCGGACTACTCATTGCTTCAATTATTGCTTCGTCAGAGGACAAGACCAAGTCTAATGAATCGGTGTCATCGAGAGAACCCTGAGCCCAAATAGGCTCTAGAAGTGGATCAAACTCTTGTGTAGGAGTTGGATTAGTGTTAGCTGAAGCTTGTTGGACTAAAGAGTACGCTACTTCAGCTATGGACAAGGGCATGGACATGCTCGGGTGCCCTGTCCCATCTATCGTGGTCGATGGGGAAGGAAGTATCCATGGATCATCAAAGTAAGTCGCGTGGAATGACGAAACTTGAAAAATCTCAACCTTATGGTGATTGGATATAAACTTGATATCGCCTTGAGGGGGTGGGTAATCGAAGGTACCCATCAAAGATGGGCACAAACCAACCCCTACGTTGACTACACCTGGTTGAGGATTATCAATCATCGGGACCGTGGATGCCCCCAATGCAAGGTCAGGTCTAGAGAAAGACAATTGATCGATGGTCACAATCCGACCCTCGTGTGGAAAAAACAAGACCCGAAAAAATGTAGCAACCACAGCTTGCATGGCATGAGTCCAACTCCTTCCTAACAAGAGATTATAGTCGAGGGGTGCGTCGACTACTTCTGCCTCGACACACACGATCTTCCCTCCTAACTGCACGGGGAAAGAAGGAAGGATACCATGTGGTCAGAATGAACAACCGTCGAAAGCGGTGAGGAGAGTAGGTGACGAAGACAAAATAGGCTGGCCAACGTCCTTCCAACATGCCAACAACATAACTCATGTCGATGCTCCCTCATCAACCACCATGCAGGATATATTCCGAGTAAACGTTTTCGTGGGATAAGCCACTACTATCTGAAATGATACGTGGTAAGGCAGACGAGGTTTTAAGTCGGTTGTATCCAGCATGATTGTACCCGGATTACAAGTCTCGGTATATCCTAAAGTGGTTAACAAGGCTTCCCTCTAGGAAGGGCAGCTTTGGAGGACCTCCAAAGTGGACATCGCACAAGGGGTTTGTGATAAATCTTCCACCACAGAGTAGTTCTGGGTGGCCCTTGCGTTTGGGTTATGAGAAGCTTTTTTGAAAGCTCCTTTGGGAATGTGTGTCATTGTTTCACCCAATGTATTCTCAATATGTAGAGGAAGATATGGGAGTTCAGCTTCTTTACCCTTCTTATAAGTGCTTGGTTTACTATAGTCATGCGCTCTAGTACATATAAAAGAATCACCCCTCATCATATATACGTTCATGGATGCGGGGTTGTTTGTCAGCGGAGAGGGTCCTTGGCTGCCCCCTTCCGTGCTTGTAGAGGCTTGTGTTAGATTTTTCCCATGTTGGAATGGATTGGTTAACACAACAGGTTGTTGTTGTGTGACAAAATTTTGGGCCTCTGCAAGCAGCAGACAAAGGTGGGTTGGGTAGTCCTCCGTGCACAGGTTGCATGGATACCTCACCTTTTGTTTCTCAGTATTTCCCCCACCAACATTATCGGTGGGTTTCTTATCCCCCTTACCCTTATTTCGTTGTTTCTTATTTCCTTCAGGCTGCTAGGTGGCCTTTGGATTAGTCAATTGCACTATGTGAACATCTGACGTTTTGGTAGGGGGAGTAGCCAAAGTAGTAGTTTGACTGGTTGTTGTGTGTTGTATAGACAATTGTTGCAACTGAGTCATTAGTTGCTCAGTAGGCTTTGTTTGTGCTGAACCAACAATACCATCAACATGTGTTCCAACTCTCTGTCTGGTTTTATCAAGTATTGAGCATGGTGCATCTGGCAAGATCTCATAGAATAAACCGGATTGAGAATAGATTAGTTCAAGTTGTTGAGCTCTCATGATGGCGTCTTCTTTGGAAAATACTCCCGACATCGCGACATATTTGGACAACTGTGGGACCAAAGACTTAAGGAACCACTCAAGCAGGAATGCTGGTGGGACTGGTATCTTAATTAAACTATTTCAGCGTCTCCATTCTCGGATGTGATCATAGATATGGTCTGCTTTTTTCTGTGAAAAATTGGCCAGCAATTCTGTGCCAGCATCGTATCTCAGAGTTAACTGGAAATGGTTTAGGAAAGCCATGGCCAATTCACCGAAGGAAGAGTATCTTGAGCGGTCGAGCTCAATGTACCATTTTGTGGCACTCCCAATGAGAGTATGTTGAAACAATCACAATTGTATGGAGTCATCTTTCAATGAGTTAGATGAGCACCAAAGATGGAAGGTAGTCACATGATCTCCTGGATCTTTGTTAGGCATGGCTTCGAATTTTGGGATGTCCGAAGGCAACTTCGTCAGCATAGGAGGCCAATGCGGATCATGACAGATAGGGTCATTCAACAACCTTTTCAAGTCTGGCAAATGCAAAGTTTCTAGGAAAGGTAGTTTGGGTTGTTGGTGATAACCTGGGAAGAAGGGACCTGGAGTTTGAATGGCACCAAGTTTCCAGGAAAATTTTGGCTGCTGGCCCAGATTCTGGTAAAAACCATGGCCATGGCCAGCGTATGGATTTTACGTGTGAGGAGACATCATCAGTTGATTTCCAAAATAGGACATAGATGGTTGGTCATGCATTATATTCGAAGGACTTTGGGAAGGGTTGCCCCATGTCGGTCCCATGGGGATAGGCATAGTACTTTGTCAGGGGTTCCATTGATTGTGGAAAGAATTACCCCAGATCGACATTCTGGATGAGGGAACGGATCCCTGCCAAGAATTCCAAGGCCCTGATGCGGAAGAAGTTCCTGGGTGTGCCCCCTGTGCAGGAATAGTACCCTGCATAGGAATAGATTGTCCGAAACTGGGATTTCCCCCAGTCATGAAAGCAACTGACAAGAAGGAATTGTTACCAAACCCACCGAACAAAGAAAACAGTGTCGAACCTACCGACATCTTATGTGAAGGTGGTCCTTGACTCCCCGCTCCAAATAAACTATGGTGTGTAGGTGGCCCGACGGATTGCTGATGTGTGCCACCGAGTGAAGGGGATGAAGGAGGTATATGACCTCCCTCGTAAGGGAAAGCATTAAAAGGATTAGGATTTCCCCCCATGTGACCTTGTAGAGGAGAATTAGAGCTCCCTACCCACAGACCTTAAGTATGTGAAGTGGAGTAGGAAAGTACAGGACTTGTACCTGAACTAGGCATCCTGTATGAGAACGGAGGGCCTATCGCACTTGGTCTGAAAGGGGTTGTGGCCGCCACCAGAGACGGGATCAGACCATTGTGCGATGTAGAGGAAGTCGAGACGATGGTGGCTCGGACCAGTGATGGTGGGTTAGGAGGTGGAAACTCTCCTGTGGTGACAACCGTAGTGGGAATTGAAGAATTCCCAGAAGGAGTAACAACATTTGTTTCCATTATTGCATGCGACACTGTCTGGCACTCGTAAGGATGAATCGGTACGATGGTGGGTGCCAAAATATCAGTGGTGGAGGTTTCAATGAGACCAAATTCTTTCTCTCTAAGGTCTAAAATGGTCAATTCCTCTAGATGTTGGTTGGGCACAATTTCTTGTGACCCGGTCGCTTCAAAAGACCCTTGTTGGTCTAGCTTTCTCCTTAGTGGTGGCAGGGGTGGCTCCAGTGTAACCAACGGTAGGCCCAGAAGCCTTCTTGATCGACGGAGCTCATGATCCTCCACTGTGTGAGAAGATCAAAGATACTCTAGGGCATTATAATCATTTCAAAAGCAACACAGACTAAAAAGGTCCCTATAAGATAAGATAGGTAAACACTAAATTAATTGGAAGAACAGTTACAAAAACCAAAACTAGAGCAACTTACCGGTGCAAGTGCAACTCGAAAATGGAAGAACCCTTTGGGTATACTCTGCAAAGAGTGGCCTAATTTTTGTCCTAGGTATCGCGGTATACCCCCGCAGTCACCTGTGTATGTCCCTAAAAAATATGGGCAACTAGGTTGCCAGTACGTGAACAGTCACCAGGCGGGTACAGTCGAAAGTCAGGTATCGAGAGCAAGTGGTCCGGAATAAAATTTAGGACCTTGAATGGATTCGAGACCCACAAATCCCCGTGGAAAATTCAATCGATGGAATCCCAATACAAGCCCTCTATATGTTTTCTCCACTACGATTGGTCCAGCTTTGGAGGGGTTATCTCCGCTACCTTTCCGCACACGACCTCGTGCTTATCCCTTGTGTTAGAGGGGGGTCCCATATAACTTTCACAATACTGGACTTGGACACTCCCTAACTCAGACTCCAATGTTTGGCTTTAATGGCCTTGAAGAGTTTCCTCTCCAACCTAATCCAAGGCCCTAATCCTGAACTAGTTGGTTAACCCTACAAACATAAAATTCTAATAAATTTTATATTTAGCGTTAATTTTATGGCTTGTCTTATTTCAAAGGGTATGAAAGTGAAACTGATGATGTTTGAAAGATGAAAGTAAAAATGAACAAAAAGCTGGAAACAAAAACCTTCACTTAATGCAAACTTTCATCAACTTTTCAATTTTCTAAGATTTTTGAATAGCAAACTCAAAACATAATTTCACTCGACTACAAGCTACTTATGATCTAAGTAAACTGCAAAGAACTTATGAAAGAAAAGACTTTTCCCTGGTTACTAATGCAAAACAATACTTTTCAACCAAACAAGAAAAATGAAAGATTTTTTTTTTATTTGAATGCTCACAAAGCAAAAAGGAAAAATACCAACAAGTAAAAACCAAGAAAAAATTCTGGCCTAATCGCAAATTGCAAAGAATCACTTCAAGAAATCACACACTAGTAACTTAAAAAAGGACTCTCGCACTTGTCTAAAAACCCTAAAGAAAAATTTTTGATGACAACTTTTAAATGAAAAACAAAGCTATGGCTAAGATCAACCCTAAGCTACTGACTGCTAGGACAGAGATTCAAAAACCTGAGAGGTATAACTCCTATCAGGGGAAAGGATGACTGCCTCACCCTCAACAAAAACTATCCTGCACAAGCACACTACTGACAATTCAACAACAAGCATGTGCACACGAGTTGTGTAAAGCCAGAGGGCGTGCACATGCGTGCTGGCCTTATACAGGCCGCGCGTATCTCTAAAAATTTGAAACAAATAAAAATAGACAATCCAAACCAGGAAGAGACCATTGATATTTAGAACCAGGATCTCTTGAAGGCTTAGACACTCTCTTTAACAGAAAAAAGGAAAACAATGTAAGGAAAAAATTCGTAAAACAAACCAATCTGAGATGACACTACAAACAACCAAGACTAGAAAGAGTTCTAGAAAACCCCTGAGAATGACTGATTCTGACAGGGAAGAGGATGACTACCTCCAAAATTTTCTGAAATCTACATGCTACTATTACTTCTTCAGCTAGTGTTTACACGCATGATGTAAGAAATTAGGGCGTGGGTACACACATGTAGACCTTATGTAGGCCACATGTACCTCTATGGATCTCGAAAAAACACAGTCAAGAAAAAATCAGAGATAACTGGTATGGAAGACCAGCTTCTCTGTTAGCTCAGACTTTGCAGAAACTTCAAAAAACAGGAAAGAAAACCAGTCTTTTAAAACTACCCAAAAATATAAAATTCCCAGGAACCCTAGAGACTTCCCTACTATGGTTGTCAATTTTGTTGTGGTGGGAAATCCCCCTACAGACTAGCAAATAGGGTTATATTATGCATGCATATATGACCAAAAGAAACCTACTTTCTACCTTCGTCCCCAGACCTAATCCCCATTTCTTTTCAGCAAATACATGGTTAGACCAACATAACTTGTTCCAGATGTTCGATGTCAATCCTTATTCATGCTTGATCACTTGTTAGTAGCTCTCCTCCCAAGGGTGACCTACATACAAAACAAGAAACAAACTACACATGCATTTTACATACAGACTAATGGGTTAGAGATTCAAACATATATTTACTGAACAATGAAGAACTCATATAGTGGGACGAGAAAATAATTTCTTTATTATTAACTTTAATTAATCAACTTACAATGTCGAGACTGACCATTACTCCGCGAACCTAATCCTGGGCTCCTCTTCAAATGTCATCCAACTTCTTTTCCTTGTATCTCTTATTGCACAAGGATGGCTAAAGGGTTGGGACAATGGGAATGTGCAATTGGGCAGAGTTTCTTTACTCTTATTCTCCTCCTCCAAATGGGACCCCTAACCCTTCTTTTATGGGCTAGAAGAAGCTAGATATTTGGATGAACCTTCGGCCATGCATGGCTAGGAGTTTCAGTTAATTTACCCAAAGTTGTGTGTTATGTTGGCAAATTTCCTTTTTTCGTTCTTTTGTCGGTCCACGTGGGTTGTTTTAAGTCAGCTAGCATGTACACGCGTGCAATAATGGAGTAGGGCACATGGGCCCTTATAAAAGAGGTTTTTTAAAGAGTTGTTCAACAATGCTTTGACAAATAAGGGATCTGAGATGGCATGATGCCAGGTAAGCATGTATGGTGCAAATTAGGGTTATAACACCAGGGATGAGGTTAACTCATTACCAAAGATCAAGAGAGATAGTGTACTCAGGATCTCATGGGGATCAAAGGTCGAGGCCTTTGACACTAAGAAATTATTCCAAGTCAAGAGGATGCGCAAGCTCGGGAGGAGAAGCAACAGTGATGGTTGGATCCCATTCAAAATTATCGATGTCTGTCAGATCTGAACTCAGATAGGATGAGCGCGCAGATGGAGGACAAATCTCGGGCGTTAGATACGAGAACGGGGTCCGACCGTTGTTGGATCCAGAAGAACCTGCACGTTCTTTCAAGTGAAAGGTGAAGCATGCTTACAAAATCCCGAAAGAAGGAGGACTGTCCATTATCAAGAAGGACAAGTGGTCACAGATCAACATTTCACTGACCAAGAAGTCAAAGGAAGGAAGTGCTCTATCCTTCCAAATCGTGAAATGCGAAATGGTGAAATGATCTGAGTCGTTGGATCAAGAATTGATAGGGGACGGACGCATGGTGAAAGATTAGAGCACCACAAAGACTCCATTTCGGAGTTTCATAGACCGGGAAATCAAAGATCAAAGGAACATTAACCTTTGAAGTAGAAAACCCTGAAATCCTGAAAGGCGAAAGATCAGAGCATGTCAAAGACTCCATTTCGGAGTTTCGGATACCGGGAAATTGAGAAGTCCAGAGTCGAGACTCTTCAACACAAGAGTCTTGAAGTCGTGAAATGCGAAACCTCGAAATCCTTAAATAGGCACACCAACAAAGAGTTTCGGATACCAGGAAAATGAGAAGTCAAGAGTCTATACTCTTCAACATAAGAGTCCTGAAGTCGCGAAATCCCGAAATAGGCACATAAACGAAGAGTTTCACAGAACGAGAAATAAATCCATTTCGGAGTTTCGGATACTAGGAGTTGGAAGAGTCAAGACTCTTCATCATCAGGAGTCCTGGAATCACGAAATGCGAAACATCGAAATCCCATAAGAAGGAGGAAAATTTCAGATACCGGGAGTAGAAGTGTCAAAACACTTCACCACAGGAGTCTCGGAATTGTAAAATGCAAAATGATGAAATCCTGAAAGAAGGAGACAGTTTTGGATACCGGGAGTTGCGGATGTCAAGAAATCTTATTACAGGAGTCTTGAAGTCGTGAAACCCAAAGTTGCGATATGAAAAATCGTGAAGTGATCTGGGCCGACAGATCCAGGAGGTGAATGTGGCAGACCACGTCAAAAAGGATAGGTGGAATACTATGACACATGGCATGATCAAACAACGACAAGTGTCAAGTTGATCTAGCATTTTAGGCCGCTGGAAATCACAATTCTAAGTCACACGTGACAACCACTCAGGTCACGACACATCATCGAGTGACGCAAGACTGACCTCACTCCAGGAGTTTTAACTCCATCACTCCCCCAAAGTCCCGAAGGCTAAAGTCCTGGGGCAGAGGATAGTCATCCAATCACCACGGATCGAGGGTCATTGATCTGGAGATCAAAGCACTTGTGTGATTGGAGAGGGGTCATATTCTGGTGGTCACATCATCGAAGAGCTGTAGAGAAAAGCTTGAAGCGGTAAGCTCCATTTCAGAGTTTCAGAGATCATGACTTGGAGAGTCGAGATGCCTCACAACAAGATTGCCAAATTGTCGAAATGTCAAAATGCGAAACACATTTTGGCTCAGCCTATGATCACAGCCATTGGTCACATCGGCGGAAGATGAAGGAAGGAGCTAGTGCAACCAAGCTCAATTTTGGATTTTCAGGGACCTTGACATGCAGCATCAAGAAAATCTACCACAAGAATGTTGAAATCCTGAAATGCCAAAATGAGAATTAAACACAAGATCCTACGGATCCAATCCAATGGCGCAGGTGATTTTGAATCTGATCGGAGGGCTACTGTTGCATTTCACAGTGTAACTGCTAGAAATGACTGATGGTCTCTGCCAAAGGATGAGATCAACTATGATGAAGAAGACAAAGAGTCTCAACTACTCGAGAGGCCAAGGAATCTCAGTATAACACCCAGTGATGCTAGACGCGTGGGTGGAACCTCCAGAGAATATGAAGAGTTGCAATGATGATCAGGTAGAGTACTCTACATGAGAAGGACAAGAAGAAGGGATAGTCTATGGAGGCTGAAAGAGGTGAGAGGTGTAATAGGGAAGTGCGAGTAAACACCCCGCTATGGATAACAGTGGGAGGGGGAGAGCATGCAGGAGCTTGGTGCATATTGCATGCACAAGAAGCACTTAGACTATAATAATGTAGAACAAAGAAGAGATCTGTGTTGTTGTGGTTGAGTGCGATTGAGGTGTGAAGAATGAGGAAGAGCGCAACAGCAAAAATGTACAGAAGGGGAATGGTGCATTGAAGGGACATGGCATAGATAACATAAAAGACGAAAGAACATAAAGTGCATTGAGTGTGCAGAAGACACTGATGCAGACAAAGCAGCGTAGTGTAGCAAAACAATGATGAGACCGATAAGCCATTGAAGAACTTTATATCACTGTAATAAGTCTTAATAGCAAAGATTTATATTTCAAGGTTGTAGGGAGGTGCTAGGGAGGACTATTGTCCTCAGAGGTTCAAGTGGCTGCTTGAACACAGGGAGTTGCATCTTCCATCTGGTTGCAACCAGAGAAACTAGGGTGGCAGGGTGGTGCAAGGGAGAACGATTGTTCTCTGTTATACAGGTTGGTGCCTGTGTGACTGGAAGTTGATGTTTCCATCTAGTTGGTGCTGGAACACTTAGCGAGTTGGTGCTTCCTTCTAGTGGGTGCTAGAGAAACTAGGGAGTTGGTGCTTCCTTCTAGTGGGTGCTAGGGAAAGAAAAGAGTTGATGCTCTCAACAAGTTTCATCTTGAAAAACAAAGGTTGTAGCCTCACAATGAGTTGGAGCTCATATGTATGATAATGTAAAGAATGTAAATATTACTTATCATATAAAGAAGAAGAGGTTTTTACCCTTTATGGGTTTCCTCGGGATATATTTGTCTCTGTGTATCTCATATGTGTGAATGATGTTGAATGTACTATTTCTTACTTCCCTGCATTATTGCGATTGTCATTGAGTTCTCTGTAAAGAGTTTAAAATAAGCATAATTGTTTAAGCAAGGTTACAACTGATTCACCCCCCCCCTCTCAGTTGTCCAACACCATTATGTACCTCTATGGATGTTCAAGATCTTTCTGGACCTATGTGAGCATTCCTTGATCATTTTAGATCACCTTGGTTTCTGATTTAAGTTGATTTTTAAGTAATACCACTGACTCCTTCAATTTCATCAAAAAACAATTCCAGATTCGAGATTTGGCATACCTGTGGAAAAAACTTTTGATTACGATCTCCTACTTGAAGCCATATTCTTCTTGAATTATGTCTCCAAGTTTCCTCTTCAGTACGCATCATTTTATGATATTCATTAAAGGTTTGTTTCTCATCAAGGAGGGAGTGGGATATGGGGGAAGTCTCCAACTTGATTATGGTTCCATCTAGTTTTTTCCTTATCTCCTGAATTGCTTGTTTCTTAGATTGGTCCTTGAGATGAAACCATTCTCGGAGAGCCAATTTTACTATCTAAATTTAATGTTCCTAGATGAAAATTGAAGATGTCTTAATCCATGAATTATAGGAAGAGAAGACTAGCTCCATGAAGGAGGGATCAAAGGCCCATAGGGGGTTAAAATAGAAGGGAATAAGACCGAGAGATATAAGGGTGAAAGGGACAAGGAGATGGGGTGATGATCATAACGATACCAAGTAAGGATACAAGAATAGGGGAGCAACATGTCCTCTAATAAGAAACTAGTTATGATAAATCATTGTAGTCTCACAACAATGTGCCCTGGTTCATTCCTTTTATTAGACCACGTGAATATTCCCAAGGCGATATTAATGTCCACTAGATCCAAATCTGAGATTAGTTCCTTGATATGTTCTCAAGAATAATCCCTCACTATATTCCCCCCTCATTTCTCTGAAGCATGGAGAGTTGTTTTGTAGTCTCTAAAAAAGATGTAAGGAATCAAGTTTGCTTTATCCTGCAAAGAAAAAAGAGAATTCCATCATTGGATTTTATCATAATATATAGAGGAAATAAAAATATTGTAAATAGAAAAATACTTACCCGAGGGAAGATGATTAAGTGTCACCTGAATCCAATTTGAAGAGAATGACCTATATAGGAGGCATAAGAAATATGGGTTTCAACGAGTGTAGATCCCTCGAGATGCACCTCTAGAGCTGACCACAACACCTATACTTGTTCTCCAAAACAATTGAGCATCTTGCAGGGATACAGAGTTATGCAATTTCGTTTCTTGGAGTATAATAACTAGGGGAGATTTTGATCGAATCAAACTTCTTAGGAAGGATTTCTTATGATTACTACCTAATCCTCTATAATTACAAGAAATTACCTTCATCATTTAGAAGAGTATTTGGATGCTCCCCCCTCAGGAGGAGGTGAGCCACTCTGATTCCTTAAAATGCATGATTTGTTTTCGGACTGCCCATCTAGGGTGCTCTATTTTCCTATATTTGTTGTTGTTTCTCTTCTTTGATTATTATTTGACCTCCTATGTTTCTTTGCAGTGGGTATGTTCATGGGATATTCAACTAATTCATCTTCAAAAATTCCTTCAAGTTCCCCTTTTTCAAGGTACTTGCGGGAAGAAGGAGGGGGAATAAAAGAAAGAATCAGTTGATACATTCGGTCACCAAGGATAGGTTGATGATGATGGGGTTGGTCCTCTTAAAAATTTTCATCTAGAATAGATAGATTGTCATTTTTATTTCTAGTTGGAATATTATCATGTTGATTTCTTGTCGATGAAGAAGCTGACGTCTCCTGAGACTTTGGATTGGAGGTAGCTCCCTCCTATGTCAGAGGTTTTCCTAATTGGGTGGTATTCTATTGTTGACATGCTTGATTGGTTTCTTGTTTCTTGTAGCACGAATGTTTCCATTTCTCTTCTGGTTCTCCTTCTAGTTGGACCACCAGATATTTGGGGAATCTTTTAGAAAAATTCCCATATTTGTGGCATATCTTGCATTTGAAAGGCAATTGATTGTAGTTAACTTGTTGAAGGTGAGACCATCCATCTAGGGAGAGGCTGATGGCCGCAGGGAGTCATTTTTCCATATCTACTTCCACACAAATCTGGGCACAATCCTAAAGACCATCTTTAGGTTCCTCTCAGTCAATGTACTTACCCAGAGAGCTACCAATGGCACGAAGAGTTACATCATTCCAACAATGGAGAGGGAGGAAAGGAAGTCAAACCCAGATAGGCACAATAGAAGGAATTTCATTCTCCATATTAAAATTCTAGGTCCATCTGTTAAGATACATTCCAAAGGCTCCCATGAAATATGGGCCACTTATGAAGATGAGATCACTATCTATTTTTTCTTAAAAAAGAAATGCATAAAAACCCCTTCCGCAAAAAGTGTGTGGAAGCTTTCCTTTTAGATGTGGTTTCCAATTTTTTCAATCCAGAGTGCCACTGAGCGAGGGGAGGGACAGACCCCATTGATTTCCCCAATAACACCCCTCCTAGAAAATTTCAGATCTAAGGCCCTAGAATCGAATTGGACTGGAACAGTGGGAATCTCATCTACTTTCTTGAAAAAATGATATTGTGTGGGTTTCAAACCTTTGGGGAGAGAAGAAACCAGAGTGATGAAGGCCATGATGTACAACAAGAGAGGAGGAGGTGGAGAGGAGAACCAACATCCCCACCAGGTGAATTCATGATGAACGCAAAGAGGTGACGAGGATAATTTTTACGCAGTTTGCTAATATAATTTGAAAGATTTTACGTAAAGGTTTTATTCTTAAGCATGTGCCCTCATTTTCAAAAAACATATGCTCTCATGTTCTTAATCGATTGTTCAAAACTAGTTCATTCTATATGGAACCTACATTATTGTTGTAACATAATCATTGTTTGATTCTTTATAAATATAAACCACAAAAAATATAACAAAAAACATAACAAAAAACACCAAAATTACAAACACATCAAACAGATTCAAAAACCAAAAAGGGGAAGGAAATTTAATTTTTTCATCATCATCAATTTTACACCATGACAAACCTCCTAACTAGTTTGGTTAGTTGTCAATGTCTGCCTTATTTGGGACATATGTATTGTGTCACCTAGTCTTTTCCATTTGTAGAGCCCTTCACTTCTTGCGTCCCATCGCTTACCATTCATATAACTCTATCGTTACGGACCTTGGGTTTCACTCATCCCATCCTTTTGATTTCATTACAATAAGAATTGATTCATACTCAAACCATAATTTTAAATTCATCTCTATGGTCTCTAGTAGTCCCTTATCATTGCTTGGCTCCCAAATCCCCATTTACATTTGTTTGAGTTATTTGATTAATGTTTATTGTCAATGTAGAGTGTTGGAACAACAACATTTGCAAATTCATTACACTTTATATCTTTTGAATATAGTGAATCGATATTTTATAGTCAAATAAGAGATTGGATGAGTGGTGAACTAGGTGGTAAACTAAGAAGTTGACTAAGAGACTAATTGGATGTCGAACTAAGCATTCAACTAGTCAGTCATTTAAAATAAAACAATCAAATAGTGTGAAAATAAATGAAGAAATTGACGATTTCATTGTGTTCCCTAGCCAATCTAGGTGGGAATCATCCTCCTCAATACATGGGAATTTGTCGCATATTGGTGCTATATAAGATTCCCCTATGGGTCAATCTATAATAATGGTGAATGTGAATATGTGTAGGTGTGGTGTTTGGAAATATTTTGATTTCTCATACTTCTATGTATTTTGAGATATTATTAGTTGTTCTCAAGTGTTGTAATGATGTATTTAGACACCACCCCTCTCCTAGAATACCATTTCTCTTATTTACCTAATCCTCTAATACTCCAACATGGTATCAAAGCTACATGTTTGAGATTTACCATGTTGTCTATAAGTCTTTTGGATGTTGTTGATTCCCTTGATGAGTCATATCTCTATAGTAGATTGACCTAGGATTTTTTACTTGCAAATTGAATCTAGGACTAGATTAGTAGATTGACATTATGGATTCCAAGCCAAAACATGTGGTCTTGAATGGAAAAAATTATGGAAAATGGGAATAAGATATGAAAACATTGTTGAAGAGTAAAGTGCCATGGAATCTTAAAAAAACAATGGTTTTAGATCTAAATGATTAAAAATAGAAGTTTTCCATTGACGAAAAGAAGGATGAATTTGTATGAGTCACAACGACCTCCATCTCTACATATATTCACTTTTGCATATGAAATTAGATCAACTGCATAAAATATATCTAGAATAAGTTGAATACTTTATTTGATAAACCAATGGATGTAAGGTTATGCATATCGAGAAATATTCTCTATGGATCCTCTTTCATTTGAAATAATTGAAGGATATCTGGCCCATGTGAAGTAGTTGAAATTATCTGAATGTGGAAAAACATTCCCAAGAGAGATGGTCAACTTATAGAGTTCATTCTTATGAATTTGAATACATTATATGATGTGTTTTGTTTGAAATTCATGCTAGTTGTACCTCCAATTAATATCATGGTAAGGATTGCACCTTTGAATATTTTCTTGGATTTAATTAAATCGTAGGAAAAATTTCTTAATAAATGAAAAACTTAAGGTCAAGTCATAGACCCATTAATTGAAGGGGAAATAAATATATTTATAGAGAAAGATGTCAATAGGAGAGGGAATGCGACCATGACTAATAATAAGAATCATGGTGATCAAAATTCAACTATCAAAGGTAGAAATAATAAGACCTACCATAATGCCTACGCTCCTTCTCTAGATCCGTCGGTGTTGACAGGCTTGAGGTATTCTTGAAAGGATTCTGATCGTTCATTTACCAAGCGATAGGGTATTTTCTTTCTATATTTGAACTCACTATCCCTTCTAAGTTTGAATCACGAAGTTCAAACTCTCGGAGCTTCAGGCTCCCATGACCATGAGACCTTAGAAAGCTACTCTTTCTTGCATAAGGGTTCCAGACCCAGATTGCATGAACCATCAGACAGTTCTTTGGCAATTATCCCTGATCTTAACCGAGTCTTTGGTAAGGTTCAGTATGGTTACAAGGTTTATGGGGTAATTCTCGGAAAATAGTACTCTCAAGGGGCCTTCCTAGAATATTACGCGAAACTAAGCAAATAAGATGATTCTCGATGGAGCGAACTCATGTCCCAGACTTAATCATTTGTGCAGAAAACAACTATGGCATGTAATCATACATAGGCATCCATTCTATCAAATCAAACATTAGGTAAACACTTCTATTCAGAAATATTTACAAGCACGTAGAACTGAACATGCGATTATGGAATTAACTTCAAATAACACTTATCAAAAATAACACCAGAGGTGATGCAACTGCTGAGAGGGGTGCTCATTTCCACCCAACCATAGGCTCAGTGAATCCCAATGAATTTACCACTAGCCACCCTCGAGATGAGACCACGATGCTGCGAGACTGCATCTCGGTTTGCCAGTGACCGAGAATGAGGGTTACTCTCCCCCTTATCTACTATCTCTCACTCTGCATATCTCCAGAGCTCTTCCTCCTTCCCTCGCGTCTTCCCCCTCCACACTTCTTCCTCATGCATTTCCCTCTTGCGAGGTTGTGTGTGGCGCGATTTACCTCGCGGTGGTCAGGCTTGAGGCTCCTACAAATGGGTGATTCACTTCCCCCATCCCTCATTAATTCCCGAGGAGCCATCTACCTACCAACCTGTGAGTAATTTATTTTGGGCCAGCGAGCTGCTCTTGGTTCTCTAGGCCAGTGAATTCCAATTACGGTATTGGTTTCGGTGGAAGTTAACACCACCTTTCCAGGTGCCTTCCACCACCTTTCTTCAGCCATCATGGTCTCTTTTTCATCATATCCCCTCTCAGCAGTCCTGCAATATATATATATATATTCATAATATTATTCACATTCATCGACCTTTTTCACAAGGTCCATTCACATCACACATTCACATTTTTTAGTTTGCCACAGTTCTAGGCCAGTATAGTTATTTTTACAAAATGGGGGAAACTGGGTGTTACATACCAAGGAGACATTTTCATTTGAATATTTAAACCCTCTATGAATCCCCCCCCCCTCTCTCATGGAATCATATACCCCTATAAATCTTGTCCTTGTCTATCATGAAACCAACGATATATATCATTATTAACAATGTTCAAAGAATTAAATTTATTAGGAACTCCAACCCCTTTAAATTATTTAGGCTCTCCATCTTTTCAAAAAATAAACATAATACATTATTAATCCGGGGACTAAAAAATGGGGTATTATATTCCCCTCCCCCTTATTTCGGCATTGTGCTTGGTGCATATACAAAACATAAATCAAAATTTCAAAATTCTTCAAAATGTCATGGGTACTCTACCCGCATGGAATATTCATGCTCCCAAGTAGCATATTTAGGATTTTATCAGGTCCACTAAACTTTTACTAGTTCTATGACTTGATTCTAGAGAACTTTGAATTTTCTGTCCAATATGCACACCCACTAAACTTGCAATTTTCCTTTCTGGATCCATCTGGATCAAGTTCCAATCAATAACATTATTAGGATCATGCACATACTTTTTCAACAAAGAGACATGAAATGCATTATGAAGATTCAGGGAAGAAGGAAATGCAATAGTGTATGTAACTGGCCCTATTCTATCCAATATATCAAATGGACCATAGAATATGGCTGCTACATTTATAAAATTGTCCAACTTCAATGATCTCTTCTTGGGCTTCACTTTCAAAAGCACATGCTCTCGCACTTTAAATTCTCTAGTTTTCTTGTTCTTATCTACATAAATCTTCTTTATATCGCATGCTACCTTCAAATTATGTATACTTTTAAACATATGGTCTTCCATATCCTACAACAATTATGTCCCAAGTACTACTCTATCTAATGTGTTGTCGCAAATCACTAGATTATTTCATTTTATACCATACAAAGCTTCAAATGTTCTCATCTTAAATTAATCTTGATACCCATTATTATAGGAAAACTCAACCAAATGCAAGTAATATCCCCACTTATATGGCTTATCCATCACATACATCCTCAAATTATATTTAATTACTTGGTTGACTCTCTTTGTCGACCCATCTGACTATGCATGGTGTGTTGTGATAAAGTTAATATTTGTCCCAAATCCTTTAAATAATCCCCTCAAGAAATTTTAAGTAAACTTTGTATCTTTGTCTGAAACAATTGTCTTCTATATTCCATGCAATCTAGCAATTTCCCTCGGTCATTTTCACCAGAACAAAATGAGTATCCTTTGTAAATTTATCCACAACAACCATTATTGAATCATGTTTCCTTCATGTCCTAGAAAACTTAGTGAAAAAATAAATGGTTTCCACTTCCCATTTCTTCTCTGGAAGTGGCAATGATTGTAGAAAACCCACTGGGAATCTATGCTCAAATTTCACTCTCTGACATTCCATGCATTTGTAAATGTAATCAGTGACATCCTTATTCATTCCTAGCCAAAACTATTGTCTTCTTACTACTGCAATTGTTTTCCTGTCACCGAGATGTATGGCATATGGAATTTTATGCATTTTTTTAACAACAAATTAATAAGTTGTCCAAAACTAAGAACATAAATTCTATTTTTATGCATAAGTAATCCATCTTCCCGTTGGAATTATTGATTGTGTATTGTCATTGATTGCAACATGAATCAAACATGAACAATAATCAAACATAGATAGTGCATAGAGGAGCACACTGACATAAATCTCTGAAGAGATAGCGTACTAGGTTTCACATAATCAAAGCACGAAGTGTTAAGAACTTTGGAAAGGTCGAAGGAAAAATTATGAAGGGAGGAGTGATATAAAGGAAGTTCTATTGAGATTGAATTCTGAACAGATCAACTATAGAACACCCAAAAATCTATGAGGAAACTATGTTATAGACAAGAGATATGGAAATTGTCGATCGTTGACTGAAGGCACAAATCAATGATCGTGGTTCGGTTGGAATCCAAGTGCAATGAAAAGGGTTCAAGGATGAATCATGTCCATTGATGTAGTTTTTGGGAAAATCAAAGACTGTTAAATTGAGGTGGAACTAGAGGTTGGGAAAAATTAAGTCCCAACCGTCAGATCGGGAGAAATAATCCTTAGCCGTTAGATCAAGCAGTGGAAGGATAGTGTAAGCTTCGTGAATTCACTTAAAAATATTTCTAAATATGGCTCATTTTTATGACACCATAGAAGATATATGAGTCCAATATTCCAAGAGTCTACGAGCCCCAGAAATAAGTCTTAAGAAATTTTCTAAGTATAGGTTGATCTTGGAGGCTACGGAAATTGGGGGTGAATTTTTATGATGCCATAGAATGCATGTGAGTTCGTAAGTCTGAGAGTCAGTGAACTCGTCACATGAAATAATTATAAGTAAAATTCCATGTTTAAAATGAATAAGAACCTTCCACTCAATGGTTGATTATATTTGAACCAATGATTTGTTTAAATTGCCTAGATGAAATATGGACCGTCCATGTCACAGGGAGATTAAGTCATAGTTGTTGGATCAAGATATATGGTTCATTATGGAGGTAATGGAAGTTGTGGGTGAATTTTGATGACACTTGAGATTACATGTGAGTCTGTAAGTCCGAGAGTCCACAAACCCATCACATGAAATAATTGTAAGTAAAAGTCCTTGTTTAAAATGAATAAGAACCGTTCAGTCAATGGTTGATTATATCCAAACCGTCAATTTGTTTAAAGCGCCTAGATGAAATATGGACCATCCATATCACTGGGTGACTAAGTTAGAGTCATTAGATCAAGCAACTTGGAGCCATGATCCAAGAGAGAGACATGTGGCAGAATAAAAATATGACACATGGCCCAATCAACTGGTGACAAGTGTCAAGGTCCATTTGGCACATAAAATCACATGATAAGGAGAATAATATAAATAAGGAATGGAAAGGGCCTATAATTAAATAATCCCTTAGATATTTGAAGACAGACCCATGTAGAAGAATAAAGGTGGAAAGATATATTGATAACAGAGCAATACTTAAGTGGATAAGCCTATGGTTTTGATCCCGTGGTCATTTGGAAAAGTGGGTTGAAGAAAGCTCTTTTACAGAATTCAATTTTTGTAAATGTTTAAAGGGTCTGTAGAGTAATTCAACAAGATTGAAACTAAACCATTCCATTGTTGCTACAAGATTGATTTCACATGAAAGGATAAATAACTTACAAAGGAATTGAAGTCTTTTAAGTTAAATCAAACTATTAAATGGAAACATTATTATTAAAACTAAATGAAGAAGTGCAATCATTCATTATCAAAAGACACAATGTTTCAATCTTATAATTATTGAAATACTATATAAACCATAAATTTTGGTGGAAAGAAAGTGTCTTTGTGGTATACATAAGAAGATAAAAAATAGAAACAATTTCCATGAAATAATTCTAGAGACACTCAAGAAGTGAGGGTGTAAGGGAGGATCTAGGGAGGATTGTATTCCTCTACAGGTTGAGGCCTGAAAACCAGGGAGTTGCAACTTCCTTTCAATTTGGTTGTTGAAGAAAACATGGGGTCGGTGCCTCGTTTCAAGTTGGTGTTTGAAGAATACAAGGGGTTGGAGCTTCCTATAAAGTTGGTTCTTGGAGAAGAAGGGAGTTGTAGCTTCCTTGAGTAGGTTCTCGGGAAATAAGGGGATTTGTGTCTCCAATAGTTGGTTCTCTAAAGACGATGGATGTCCTTCAAAATCACAGATCATTCTTTATAAACTTAGTAATTCTTGTTAATTATAGTTATATAATTGATTTTAAACACAAGTCCATTATTTATCTATTGTGGTTATTAATAAAATGAAAGTAATTACTAATTTTTTTAAAAGGTAATACCAATTCAATCCCCCCTCAATATTTCCAACACTTGGTATCAGAGAAGGTGCCTTCAACAAAGTCTAATAACTGGAAGGTAGATTCTTCATAATCAAATGGATCAATAAGAAGGAATTGTAACAACTCTGGTTAAATAAAAGCATAGGGATTATTAATTATAATTAATTTGATAATCTGACTATCCTAATATGTTAGTTAAACAATAATTATTTCTTAATAATATTAACTAATTAATTATTTATTAATTACTTGTTGATATATGTCAATGATTAATTAATTAATTAATGGACTCATTAATTATTTGAGTAAAGAATTAAAGGGGTTAATAATTTAATTTATTAAATACTTACGTATGAAAGGGGGGAAAGAAACATTAAATGGAGGGGATAAGATAATAAAGGAGGGGATAAGGAAATTGATGAGGGGGAGGAGAGTCCGTGAAGGGGAAGATATGACGAGGGAAGAGTCCTATGGGAGGATGAGGAGAAGAGAGGGGAGGAAGAATCACAAGAGAGGGGAGACTATAGTTCTGGTTTTGGGGATTTTCTGGTTTTGTTGTTGGGTTCTGCAGTTTTTGGTGAACCATTGCAAGGGGCACCGGGTTGCTGGGGGTTTTGGGCACGGGGGTCAGGATTCCTTTCGGTTTCCTGGAGCTAGGGAGTCGAATAGGCTACTCCTAGCTGGATGGGAGGTTAGTCGGTTTGGGTAGAGTTGGTTAGTGAATCAGGCTAGGCAAGGAAGCAGGGAAAGGACAACCATATCGGCGGGAATTAGCATCAGAAGCAGGTATTTTATTTATGAATTGCTGAGTTATTTTCATGCTGTGGAATAATTTTAAATTTATGTTTAACATTTATGCTTATATGATGGTGTATGAATTATTTATGCAAAGAAAGGAATTATATGTTTAATTGTACGAAATTTTGGGATTTAATTAAGTCAGGTCTCTACACATGGTATCAGAGCCCTGGTTCAAAATCTGGAGCCAAGGGCCTACCTACCCACCCAAAAATTTAAACAAACCCCACCCATAGTTTAAACACATATGTTTAGTTATGGTGAAACCCTGAAACCCTTAATTAGATGAAAACCCAAGCTCCAGCTCCAGTCCCACCTAGATTGCAAGACAAAAACACATTTCCTTTGTTAGTTATAAACAATATGCCCATAATATTCTACACAGTGGAAGTATTAAGTGAATTTTAACACTAGCTTCAATTAAACAAACAAAGAGTTGTGTTGTGTTACTTCTAATGTTATTTTTCTTTCATTATGTTAATATGCACTTTGAAACCCTGTAGACTATAGCTGCATCAGATGATTAGAAGTGTACTTTTCATTATTTTAATTGTATGGAGATGAAAAGCAATATATTAAAGATCTATATAAATAAAGAATTTTGGCTAGAGCCATTTCTAAATAACGATTTTAAAACCCAATCCATGAAAATAAATTTTAATATAAAATACAAGGAATGTTACAAGATTAAATGCGCCATCTACTGGTTGAACTATTTTCTTCCTTTTTAAAATACAGAGAATCACAAAATCGGTATCTACCCCTAATAGCTATTTGAAAAACTGCAATCATCTACAAGATGAAGCTACTCGGGATGGTTGACTGTGTGGTCCACATACGGGAGGTTATTACGTGTGGCTGGATCCACAAATATAGTCTCCAAGCTCATAAATTCATCCGTGCACTGCATGAACCCTGTAATCTCTACGTAGTCGCAAGCCCAATTTTGTTGATCTGTTCCCTTAACAAGTCCAATTTTGACAACACTGATATGTACTATGCCCCACCTGAAAGGCATGTAAAAACCAGGCGAGGCCAAGTGCAGGTCCTGGGGAAATATTTAAAAATAGATCCCCCTCAGACCAGGTCCCTAAGTTGATGGAAGTTTCTGATATACAGCGCGGCCCCAACGCAGGGAGTGTTTTTCGAAGTAATTTCTAATAAACAAACAAAAATATATACATGAAGCAGTCTCACCATGGGATGGAACAAGACAGTAAAGGGCATGGTCTCTGGATCACTGTAGCCAACAAGTAGCCTTTACGTTTGGCTGGGTTAAAGGGTTCATTGACAGGGGGTTGCCGATGCTCATGGTTGTGGTTTGTAATTTCAGTAAGACCATTGTCGTTGGCAACACCACCATCCTTATCCATATTATCCTTGAGATTTCCAGTTCGAATAAAGCAATCAGTAGTAGTGCAAGTGATGAAATTACCCTCGATAATCCTTCTCCCCTTTCTCTTCCTCTCCTCCTATGCCTTGTTGCAGCAGCAGCACCGTAGAACCTCAAAAGTCGACGACATGAAATGCATGAGGGAAGCTCTTGCGATGCCACCAATTACAACAACTGCACAAACTAACAACAATTCCCTGGATGGGTCAGGCGGTAACAAGTCCATGAGAATTTAACCGATGACAATTGGAATAAAAATTGAACGCTATGTTTTTATATATGCCCTGTAAGTAAATATTATAGGAAACATTTTCTTCCCAGAAATGAAACTACTGTGAAAAGTACGGAACAAGATATTACAGTCAGGGACACTTTACAGTAACCCGTGTCTTCCCAATTTTTTTTTATATATAAAAAAATTATTTCTCCATCATATTGAAATTAAGTACTAGGTTTGAATTAAAGTGCCAAAATATTCAAATGTCATAAGCTAATAGAACCATTAACGAATTTCATATGATAAACCAAAACAAAAAAAAATACACCAGATCAATGCACCAGCCAAAATCCTATTCAGAGCTCGATACGGAGCACCGAGAAAATATCCCACCAGGGGCGTAACGAGTGCACTACAGGTCTATAAGCCAACACCCAATGCTAGGGCCAAAAAAAAAAAACATTAATTAAATCAAAATAAAAAAATATAAATAATAAAAATGTTGTGGGCCCAAGAATCTACCCAAACTCGAGTTTAGAGGTTTGATTATTCAACATTGGACACACGCCCATTGACAACATATATCCAGCACCATCGCCATAACAAAATCCACAAAACAACACAACCTCTGAAACGGTTCTGGCAACAGCCAAGCACCTTCTATATAACACAAAGCCTGTGCCAAACACCAAGTTGTCAAGGAGGAGGAGCCCACGATGAAGCCTTTGTGAAAAACGCCTTTGAAACAAAAACAAAATACAATCCAATGCCCAAACGCACAAGCATCAGGTTGAACAAGCCACGACCAAGAGAAGAGCTTGCAAGAGGCATTTTCTCTTGCACTATACGTCAAGCCGAGCAAGCCGAGCGCTCAGCCAAGCCAATACCAAACGACCAAGCACTAAGCTGAGAAGGAAAACCATGTTCTAGAATTAGAAAATGAAGGAATGAATTCAGGGTTAGGGTTTGTTTAGGGTTTGTATAGCCTTCTATTTTTATGATTATTTTATTTTAGGTTTGGACAGCCGGGAAAAGAGGGAGGGGGCACGTGGGCCTCATGCGAGGTCCCAGGATGCCCCAGGGTTATTTTATATATATATATATATATATATTTTTATATATATTTATATATTAATAAATTTCAAAACGAATGTAATTATAAAACATAAATTAATATTATTTTAAAATATATATATTTTTTTATTATTATTTTTTTTTATATTTGTTTTCTTTCTAAAATATTTACTTATTTGAATTCATTAAAATAATATAACTTAATTAAGTTAATTAGGCTTAATTAATGTATAAGTAGAAAAAATTATAAAAGATTGTTTGACTCCCCGAGAGTCGAGAGTCGAACTCGTGACCTCCAAGTATCCCAAAGACCCCACACATTCACACCAACCACTACACCACACTATGGGTCTTTAATTTAATAAGAAATTTAATAATGTATGAGGGTGATTAAATTAATAAGAAATTTCAAAGTATTGCGCTCGAGGCCCAATCTCCAAGTCCACGAGCTAAGAACCAAATCCCAGCGCACAAGCACCAAGCTTCAATGTATAGCCTCGGGCTCACTACATCATATGACCACCCACTGCCTAAGCCTTATGAAACAACCAAACACCAATGCGCCACACTTGAGTCTTTGCAAATAAATTCATATACTTAAATAGATTAATGGTAACAGAGTGCTATCCCGAAGTATAAACTCTGATTATCCAAGCATCAAGCTCTCAAGACCTTACACACAACTCATCAAGCCAATCCTCAAGCCCTTCCATTCTATTCCACCAGTCAAATCCAAGCGCTAAGCTCCAATGCTTGAAAGTCGCTTTACAATCCTCAAGACTCGCACCTGTAGCTACCGAGACACACAATTCAACGCATATGTACAACGCACCAAGGAGAGCCCACGAGTCAAGCATCGAAGCATAATTAGTTGTAAGTGAAAATTTTAAAGGACTTAGACTAGGACAAGCGGGAAGGAGGCTTCGTACGTACTAGGAAAGTAAGCTAGAGGAATTGGCAAGTATGGCGCAAGGATAGCGTAGCTACCGAGCAAGGGAGTCGATAGTTTTCTTAGGAAAATAAATCAATCTTAGACACTTTAACCCTAACCTAGCCAATCCCCTAAAGAGAGTAACGTCTGTTTACAGACAAGTAAAAGAAACTTATGCCTAACCCTGTTTTCTAATTAAGTTGTGCAATGAGAAACATCCTTGAACTCACCCTGACAACTATGGTTGATGCAGGTTAAATCATACAGGATGGTTAGGACTCGAGGGAGTCGAGGAAGAGGAGCATCGTCATAGGCACCGCTAACACCACCAGCACCTCCACCACCATCATTGGAACTAGCTCTCATACTATGCTCGTTGGAGGCCATAAATGAGACTTTAAAAGGGAAACAACCTATAGGAATCGAAGTGGAACCCCCACCATCCATAATGGGTAATCCAAAAGCGTTGAGGGATTCAGGGGGAGGACCTTTGCCCGAAGACATCACTCGAGAATTGAAAAAGATCAAACTTCCAGAGTTTTTCGGGGGTCGTGCCAGTGAACACGCATAAGCATGGTTGGAAGGCATGACAAGATGTTTTTCCTTAAGGGACTATGCATCCAAATCAAAGGCGAAGATAGCAATTTTTCAGTTAAGAGACGGCTCCTTAAACTGGTGCGGCAACCTGGAAAGACAACTGCATCTTACCCCAGACACAGTATCTTGGGAAATTTCCGAGGAGAGGTTCCCAAGGAAATATCTGCCAGCGTACTATGAGGAATAGCAGGTAGGAGTGTTTCATGCCTCAGTACAGGGAAACAAAACTGTAGAATAATATGAGATGATATTTATGGAATTGGTCAAATATGTTTCGTATATGGATAATGACCAATGATAGGTAGAGTGCTTCGTCTATGGATTGAACCCTAAGATAAGATCTATGGTGCGTATTTGGAAACCGTCTTCGGTAGCGGAAGTTATGGAAAATGCACGTTATGCGGAGGAACACATGAACTTAACCGGGGGTACAAGACCGACATTTCCGCATCGTCCTGGATTCGTCGAGAAGACTCCTAGGACATTTTCGAGGGGAGGAGTCTCAAGGCCACCTCCATATGGTAACAGAGTCACACCAAGGACAGTAACCGAAGGGATTTCAATGGTAGCAAGTGAAACATCTCGTTCATCACCAACGACGCAGATAAGTCCACGACCATCTCAGGGAACAACTAGTCAGGGCAGGGGTTCCAGGGGAAGGAACTCATTTCAGAGATAGTCACATAACAGTGCGTAGGTTCAATCTCATGTTACCTGTTGAGGGTGCGGAGGACTCCATTACCAGCGTGACTGCCCAAAGTTACAATCAGGGTTCATGCATAGAGAAGGAAAGGCCCTGATGGGAAGAGAAAGTAGAAACCACCAGATTTACGCAGTAGTTAATAATCGCTAGGTCGAACATCAATCCACGGTGGTGGAGTCAACAGGTATGCTAAATCATATCAATGTTAAGATTTTATTTGATTCTGGTGCAACAGATAGTTTCATTTCACCATCTGTATTAGAAAAGAGTGGGTTGGCAGCCTACGAGCATGATAACTTTAAACAAGTCGAGATGGCTTCGGGGGAAAAACAAGCGGTAGGACCTAACATTGATAATTGTATAGTATACCTAGGAGTGTGTACTACCAGGTTGAAGGTATACGTCACTACTCTCGGGGCATATGACCTAATCATTGGAATGGATTGGTTAGAAGCTCATTGTGCTTTGGTAGATTTCTTTGCAAAAAGGGTGCTCTATGTAGATGACGAAGGAAGGCCAGTAGAGATCCAGGGTGTACGGAGAAAAGTGTCATTACTCTTTATCTCAACTATGAAGGTTAAGCGATTCTTGAGGCAAGGGTGTTGACTTTATGTAGTAGAAGCAGTGAATGAAAGGAAGGGACCCTCATTGGATCAGTACTCGGTATTGTCAGAATTTAAGGATGTTTTTCCGAACGATTTACCAGGGTTACCTCCTGAGAGGGAGCTTGATTTTACTATTGAGCTAAAACCTGGTGCAGAACCAATTTCCAAGACCCCGTATCGGATGATAGAACCAGAACTTTGTGAGTTGCAAATGCAGTTGAAGGAGTTGTTAGACTTAGGAATAATAAGGCCCAGTGTCTCACCTTGGGGTGCACCAGTAATTTTTGTAAAGAAGAAGGATGGATCCTTATGACTGTCTATAGACTACAGGGACTTGAATCGTGCTACAGTGAAAAATAGGTACCCAATGCCGCGAATAGATGACCTCTTCGATCAGATAAAAGGAGCAACGGTATTCTCAAAGATCAATTTGCGATCAGGGTATCATCAGTTAAGGATTAAGGAAGGTGATATCCCAAAAACTTCCTTTCGAACTCGGTTTGGGCATTACGAGTTTGTTGTAGTACCTTTCGAATTGACCAATGCACCAATAGTATTCATGAGCCTCATGAATGGCATATTTCGGAAGTACTTAGACCATTTTGTATAAGTCTTTCTAGATGACATCCTCATCTATTCCAAGAATGAAAGAGAACATGAGGAACACTTACGAGTAGTGTTGTCCTGCCTTCGAGAGAACAAATTGTATGGGAAGTTGTCAAAGTGTTTCGTCTTCCAGAAAGAAATTCATTATTTAGGTCATATCATTTCCGGTGAAGAATCTTTGTAGACCCAGAAAAGGTAAAGGCCATTATGGAATGGCCAGTGAGAAAAATGCCCATGAGGTGAGAAGCTTCATGGGGCTAGCAGGTTATTATTGGATATTTGTGGAAAGATTCTCAAAAATAGCGAAACCCATCACCACTTTGCAGCGCAAGGGGGTCAGGTATGAATGGACTGAAGAATGTGGTAGTGCATTCATTGAGCTTAAGAGGTTACTAACTAGTGCACCAATTCTACGAGTGTCGGATATGGAAAACGACTTCATAGTCTGCACGGATGCCTTGAAGCAAGGGTTGGGGGCCATGCTAATGCAGGATGGAGGAGTGATAGCATATGCATCAAGGAAGTTGAAGAAACACAAAGAGTTATTCGCAACTCATGATTTAGAGTTGGCAGTTGTAATGCTAGCTCTGAAACTTTGGAGGCACTATCTTGTGGGGTGAAACTTTGAGCTCAAAATGAACCATCAAAGTTTCAAACATATCTTCACTCAAAGGGATCTGAATGCCAGGAAAAGGCGATGGAGTGAGTTTATGAGTGAGTACGATTTTGGTATTTCATACATCAAGGGAAAGGAAAATGTGGTCATAGATGCCTTGAGCAAGAGACCACGTGTCTTCTCCTTGATACCCTTAAATGTTAATCTGAGGGAACATGTGTTGACACAACTCCAAGGAGACAGTTGGTATTTAGAGGTTACTTCAACCCTCCAAAGTGGGAGGCAGTTAGATCCAAGGTATGAAGGATATAGTCTGGAAGCAGACGGACTATTGAGATATCGAGGAAGGATGTACATCCTTGAAAATGGGGATATTCGAAGCATCATACTGAAGGAACCCATAGAGCGATTTATTGTGCACATCTGGGTGTGAAGAAGATGTATGCTAACATGAGGAAGCTCTTCTTCTCGGTAGGCATGAAGCACGATGTAGTCCATTTCATCACAAAATGCCTAGAGTGTCAACAAGTGAAAGCCGATCACCATCACCCAGTAGGCCTCCTACAACCACATGATGTTCCTATGTCCAAGTGGGAAGTCATTTCTATGGATTTTTTTGTGGGGTTGCCGCTCACATCTCATAGACACAATACCATTATTTTGATAGTTGATAAGTTAACCAAGAGTGCTCATTTTATTCTGGTTAGAGACACTTGCGATGTCACTGACATGGCACGTGTGTTTGTAACTGAGGTTATCCATTTGCACGTGATACCTAAGAAGATCATTTCAGATAGGGACTCCAGATTCACTTCTAGGTTTTGGACAAGTTTGTAGTCAGCATTGGGGACTCAGTTGAACTTAAGCATAGCTTATCATCCTAAAATAGATGAGAAAACCAAAAGGGTAAATCAAGTCATGGAAGACATGATTAGGATGTATGTCATGGATAATCAAAACCAGTGGGAGAAGTACCTACCTTTGGTAGAGTTTTCCTACAATAACAGTTTTCATAGCTCCATCGGAATGCCACCCTACGAAGCTCTGTATGGAAGGCCATGCAGAACGTCATTGAGTTGGGATAGACTAGAAGATCAAGTAACAGTTGGGCCAGAATTGATTCAAGAGATGGAGGAACAGGTGATTCAGATTAGGCAGAGACTAAAGGAAGCACAGGATAGGCAGAAAAGTTATGCAGATGCACACAGGACCGACCTAAGTTATGAAGTGGGAGACCAGGTTTTCATTCATATCAGGCCTAATAAGAGTACCATACGGTTCGGGAAGGGGACAAAGTTGTCACCTCGATTTATAGGACCGTTCAGAATCCAAGAGAAAATTGGACCCATTCCCTATCGTCTCGTACTGTCACCCCACTTGCATAAAACTCATAATGTATTTCATGTATCTGTTTTACGTCATTATGTTGCTGATGAATCACATAAACTAAATTGGAAGGAATTGTAGGTATCAGACATGGGAACTCTCATGGTAGAACCATTATGCATATTGGACCGTAGAGTTCGACAGCTCAGGAACCGTCCGGTAGACCAAGTTAAGGTCCAATGGGACAAGTATAGACTAGGATTTGCTACTTGGGAAGATGCCGAGACACTATGACGAGACTATCCCTCACTTTTTTTGACCACCTCGAGAATATGTTTCTCAAAGGTTGGGTGTATGTAACACCACCTTTTGACTTAGATAGCCAGGATTACCTAAGGCCATAACTTTTATTTTCTACTCACAGTGAAACTATTAAATGATACACTTAAACTTTTAAGACGTATGAACCTTTATGAATGTTTAAATGTTATTGATGATGATGGATATAGTGCGATCTACTATGTGAATGTAAATTTTATGAATATTTAAATGTTATTTATGATGATGTATATGATGCAACATATTGTGAGAATGAAATTTTTATGAATGATTAATGCTATTAGAATGATGTTGGATATGATGCAATCTATTTGGTAAATGATAATTTTATGAATGGGTGTCGAAATTGAATTATGGGATATTATGAGATCTATTTCTAACTTGAAAACCTTGATGTTAAGTTGTTGGTACATGGATACCGAATTGAAATGATGATTGTATGCAATTATATGATGATAATGCATAGAAATGTATGAGTTTGTGTTACAGACTAGTCTGCAGGTTATGGGCTATGAAATAGCCAAGGGATAATGATGATAAAAGTGGATATCATGACCACTAGACAAGATACATTATGGTACGAATATTTGTATGTGAAATTATGTTGGTTTGGATGCATTGCTATGATATGTGGACCAGTGCAGGATTTCAGGTGATGAGACTGCCCAAAACTGAATAAACAATGACAAAACTCCCATCAACACGATGCCACTATATATTCCATTGTAGGGTGTGGACCCTAGTTATGATTAGGAGGGGTGGAGGCATTTCCCACCGTGTATCCTCCGAAACCTGAAGCCATGGGAGGACGGTGTTAGCTCACGCTCCCCAAGACGTGTGATGATGGCTGTCAGTTGTTTGCTGGGGAATATTGGTCGAGATAGTGACACTTCCACTTACGGGTTCTATTTGGAGTTAGGTCAATATAGTTGACGCTCCAAGATAGTCCAACAAAGGAAGGATAGGAATGGAGATGGAAGTAAGTTAGGGAGGAATGATGAGTAGAAATAGTTGAGAAAGTATGGAGATTTGTCTGATGGTGGAATTTAATGTTTTCCCTTCTAAAAGAGAATGTGTATATATGAATATTCATAATTACGTAACTAAACCACAATTGTCTAAATAAAATTGTTGAACTAGGATAATTGTAATTAAAGGATTTCACAAACATTTGATTGGTTTATTGTCTTTTATAAAAGACTAGTCTTGTTCACTGGATTGGATGCATACATAAATTACTAAAGGGTGATAGTTATTGATTATTAGTACATACATGAGACTTGTATGTACTAGCTACACATCATTTATTGTACATATACACTAGTATGTATGAGTTTTCTTGACTTACTTACTAATAGTGTCGGTTAATTGTTATGAATGTGTGAACCATGTTTCTTTTCCTTTGTACCATGAGATACCTTAACTTCGAGACGAAGTTTCCTGAAGGGTAGGTGTATGTAACAACCCTGGTTAAATAGAAGCATAAGGATTATTAATTATAATTAATTTGATAATCTGACTATCCTAATATGTTAGTTTAACAATAATTATTTCTTAATAATATTAACTAATTAATTATTTATTAATTACTTGTTCATATCTATCAATGATTAATTAATTAATTAATTCACTCATTAATTATTTGAGTAAAGAATTAAAGGGGTTAGTAATTTAATTTATTAAAGACTTACGTATGAAAGGGGGGAAAGAAACATTAAATGGAGGGGATAAGATAATAAAGGAGGAGATAAGGAAATTAATGAGGGGGAGGAGAGTCGGTGAAGGGGAAGAGTCCTATGGGAGGATGAGGAGAAGAGGGGGAAGGAAGAATTACGGGAGAAGGGAGATTGTAGTTCTGGTTTTGGGGATTTTCTGGTTCTCTTGTTGGGTTCTGCAGTTTTTGGTGAACCATTGCAGGGGGCACCGGGTTGCTAGGGGTTTTGGGCACAAGAGCCATGATTCCTTTCAGTTTCCTGGAGCTAGGGAGCCGGACAGGCTGCTCCTAGTTGGCTGGGAGGTTAGTTGGTTTGGGAAGAGTTGGCCAGTGCATTAGGCTAGGCAAGGCAGCAAGGAAAGGACAACCATATTGGCGGGAATTAGCATCAAAAGTAGGTATTTTATTTATGAATTGCTGAGCTATTTTCATGCTATGGAATAATTTTAAATTTCTACTGAACATTTATGCTTATATGATGGTGTATGAATTATTTATGCAAAGAAAATAATTATATGTTTAATTATACGAAATTTTGGGATTTAATTAAGTCAGGTCTCTACAGGAATGTCTTCCATTAGAGAAACTTTGTTCAAATGGGATGATTATGCACTTTGGAGTGTGAGGATGAAAGGATATATAATGTCCATGGGTTGTGATATTTGGAAATCTGTAGAAGATGGGTATATTGCACCTACTACTCCTCCAACAAACATAGGAAGAAAGAATCTTTGTAATGAAAATGCAAGAGAAGTAAATGCCATCCGAGGAGGCTTAGCATATCCTATATTTGTGAAAGTAATGCATTGTAAGTCAACAAAACAAATCTAGGACAAACTACAAGTCATATATGAAGGAGATAGAAAAGTCAAAAAGGCCAAACTACAAACCTACAAAACACAATTTGAAAACTTGAAAATAAAAGAAGGAAAGAACATAACAGAATATCTTGAGATAGTATATGAAGTATTCAACTCAATCAGAGCATTAGGAGAACGCATAGATCAACTCATTGTCCAAAATATCTTGAGATCTTTATCGATGAGATATGATGCCAAGATTTATACTCTTGAATACAGAACAAACCTTGATAATCTCAAAATGGATGAACTACATGGGATCCTCACAATGTATGGGATGAGAACAGGGTAAGACAGACCAACAAAAGGAGAAACAAATTTCAAAATATTTAAAGAAAAGAAGAAACAGGAGAAGGTATCTAATGAAGATCGGTCATAGATATCTGATGAAGAAATAGTTAAGTTCATGAAGAAACTCAAGAAAGGAATTGGTAGATACAAAGGAAAGTTTACTCTAATATGCTTTAATTTTGGAAAGATTGGACATTTTGCTAACAAATGTCCTTATTCAAAACAAGAATAAAGTGATAATTAAATACCTTTCAAACAACATAAGAAGAGCCAAACCAAAGACAAAATGAATTTCTACAAGAAGAAGAAGACATTTTACATTGAAGAGAACAACAACTCATCTGAAGAAAGTGAAGAAGAAGATGATGGAGAGCTTCTATTTATGGGAATGAAAAATAATGATGTTGATAATAATGAAGAAAATTAGGAATATGAAGGAGAAGTAAACCTTGAAGAAGAATTTATCAATGCACCTGAAGAAATAAGGAAGTATAAAAAGAAGAATAAATCATTAAGAGAACAACTGTCAGAATATGAAGAAACACAAAAAGTCAAGAGAAAGAGAAGTGTCACAGACCATTAAAGAAATAGGGAAAGTCATCGATGATTTGAAGACTCAACTCTAGGAAGTGAAAAGAATTGAAGAATTCATTTTAAAACAACGCAATAATAGGGAACAAGAGTGTGAAAATATAGAGTCTGACATTGTCCTACTAAAAAAAGAAATTGAAAAAGAAAAGAAGCAATCAATATTTGAAAACAATTCAAAAATATTGAATGATATTCTTAACATCCAAAGGTCACCAAATAATAAGACATGATTGATATATACTCAAGATTCAACTTGTATGACACAAATAAATTAAAAAATTCCAATCAGTTATGTAGATACTCTTAAAATCTCCTTAAGAAGAGAAGATAACAAGGAATATATGAAGTCATTGAAGACTATTCCAAATAAACATAAATCAACACTCCCTACTAAAGAAAAATACGACAAGAAGAATACAATCACCAGAAGGAATTCCCCTAATAGATATCTATTTATTGGATATTGCTACTCTTGCAATAATTTTTGACATAAGGCAGTACACTACAAGATTTATGGACAAGACAATCATAGAAATGTCCAAAGATATGAGAACAATAAGTACAATGCAGAGAAGAGAAACTACAACTCATTTTATCCTTTGAAAAACTTCAATATTGAATGTCAAAGATGCAAAAATTATGGTCATATGACCAATCAATGTAGATTTCCAAAGTATTCCATGAAGGAAAGTATCTCCAACATTAAGGAAAATTCTAAGAAGATATGAAGAAGAAAATCTAGAGTATAAAAGAAGAAACATTATGAAGATGTTACACTTGAAATTAATAAAATTAACAATAGGATAATGATGAGTGAAGTATCTGATAAAGAATATGAAAATCATAATTATACATATAAAGTGGATCAATCTCAAGAAAAGAAAACTTCTAAAGAAAAATGTCACACAATTATAGAACTTGATAATGTGCTGCAAATAAATCCATTACCCTTCAAATGGAAAATTAAAAAAAATATATAAAAAAGATGAAAAAGCCTTTTTTTTTTTTTTTTCACAAAATAGTGATAATTATTATGAACTCTCATACACATATCCACCTACAAAATTGAGCGATGAAGATTTTGAAGAGTTTTGCACTTTATTTTGATGATCTACTAAATTGCCCCTCAACAGAAAATACAAACAAAAGGAAAAGAATGGATTTAAGGATTGAATGCAATCTCATATCATTTATCATTTATTATGAAATCATTAACAAGTCCATAGCGTCAATAATTATTATGAGTAATTAATGTATGCAATATTATGCTTAAACAATATTAGGAAACGTTATATCATTAACTGACATTATTGATTAATTATGATTTATTAATATAATCATAATTCCAATATGATTTTATTTCTTGATAATATCCATACATAGATTATTGTTATAAATAACCATTGGTTATAAAATCATTAGTAATTATTGACATCAATCATTTCCTATGATTCATAACTGTAAATCAAATTCTAATATGCCCCCTTTTTTATTAGAATCATTACAAGAATTATTATCATAATTCATATATATGTACGTGTATTTATGTAAGTACAATTATTTGTATAAAAATATTAAGGCATCGGCCCTTCTCTTTGTAACCCGTAAGATTATTTGAGATAGTATTTGGTTTTATAATGAAATGGGAAGAATTAAAACTAGATGCCCAAAGAAGTACACTACTACCATTTCACTTGGCTAAAGACTTTATTAAGTCATGAATACGACGAGTACAAGAATGATATCTGAAATGAATTTTTTTTTCTTATATTTTTTTAAAAGCCTTCTAGGCGTTTCTACTAACTCTATTCCCAAGTCACGTCAAGACTGTAATTAACTCAAGTAATATTGTCCCTCGCGAGTTAATAGCGAAACAATATTACAACAAATATTGCACGCTAATGATGTTAATGTTCAAGTGCATTTTAAAATCCCTAGCAACAAGGACTTGACCTTACGTGTGACCTAAGCATATGATTTAGGTAATTGTAATAATAAATGAGGGAAATCATAAGCCTAAAATATAGATTAGTTATAATATACAAGGTAGGAATGTAATTACTAAAGAATTAGATATTGATGGGAAGGTATATATATACAGGTGTAGATTTTTTTCTAGACTAAGCCATCATGGGAAGGCAAATCCCATGATAGAATCAACTATATTAGGTGTAGATTTTTCTAGACTAAGCCATCTAATTCAGTAGATTATTTATCAATTATCAAGTTATGAGAGAAAGCAATAAAATTATCAAGTAATGAGATAAAGCAATAAAATAAACTATTGGAAACTACCATTCCAACTTATCAACTACTAATCCATATAACAATTTAGTATTTAAAGTGTAACCAGAGACATTTAGGTTATGTAGAAATTTCTATTCATAGGTTTAATAAATTTTAAGGGATAGAAATTTAAAACAACATACGAATATGAATAAAAAAATTATTGAAGCGATTAATCGAAAAATAATCATAACTAGTAGCCTTCCTAGGCTAGCATTCAACAACTCCACCCGTTTTTTGAAATGAAAACAAAAAGTGGTAAGATAACCTCCTTAAGGAATTTTGTGTTTTTTTTTTAAATTCCACTCGGATATTAGAGTAAACCTTATAATTACATATTCAACCTCCCTCACTGAAAATTAATCTATTTTAATCTTTCTCATAAATCACACAACAATTATAATCGTTAAGGTGGACCTCGCCAAGATTGGAGTCATAGAATTCAAAGATCTGTTCCCAACAATTCAAGGGAACATTGTCATATGGCAAGATCTGTAACTTCCCTCATTCCAAATATGTTAGATATCTAGCTAAAATTAAATGGGACTACTACATCACAATTCAAAGCTTCATCTGTGAAGTTTCTTTGTTTGGGAAGTGTTGGAGTTGAAATCCTTCATTGAGGGCTTGAGACAGTGAGGGTATATGCAGATCATGACACTAGATAATGTAGATAATCAACCTTGGCTAAGTTATGTTTCTGATGTGCAGGTAACATATTGGAAATATGGTGAACTTCAGAAATCATTTACATATTTGAACGTACATCCTTTTCATAATTAATCACCATAAAACTAACATAATGTTGCTCAATGATACAATATTCAACTCAATAAATAAACTAGATAAATAGGTTAATCAATAAAGTAACCATATGTTAGATACCGAACAATTTCTTTCTTTTCTTGCGATAATTAGACGATATAGACCGGCAATTCACAAAGGAAATGAAACAATATTAATACAATTCCCTTCATAATATATAACTAGAATTTAGAATATAATACTACACTTTAGCATTAGTCCATACGCGTATAAATTTAAACAATAATTATTTTAAATTATCAGAATTCGTCTCTAATGAAAAATTGACATTTAATTTAACAATTCATAAATTACATAAATACCATAACCATATAAGTACCGTAACAAGGAGAGTAAAATATGAAGATAACCTTCAGTAGTTGACCTAGAAATTTGCATCCGTCCTTAGTTTGCTAATCGAAAGACTTCACTGATACCTCCCAGCCAATGATAGGGGTACTCTTCTTTACCCTTAGCCCCCTGAGCAATAAAGGGACCACATACAAAAAACCAGAACTCAATAGAAAAATCTTTCCTTTGCAAGGAGAGGCTTCAACCTCATGCACAAGCTTCCAGCCCAATTCTCCACAAGTAAAATTAGTCAGTAAAAATTTCAGCAACATTTTATTCATCCAACAATAGGGTGCTTTCTCTCTTCCTCACCATTCAATTTATAGGAAAATTCATCTTGACACATGTCATATCATGCACAATTTAATCATTTTTAATAATTAAAGTAAATATTATTCACCCACAACACATGTCACACTCTCCTCAAGTTGCACATGTTAAATCTCTTTTTAATTTAATTAATTAAGCATTTTCCCTCATACCCACAATTAGTTCCTATATTTCCTCCTAGTTGTCTCTTAGTTCCCCAATTCTTCTTTTATTGTGTGTAACATCCTGCTCTTGTGCACCCTGATTGAACTTATTCTTTGAGGACATTTGCTTGCAAGTGATCCAGATTATTATACCATTGACCGTTGATTTTTATTATGAGGCGTTATGAATTGATGACATGTTATTTTGTTGCATTGACATAGACAGGTACTATTGACTCGGTTTTCCCTGAGTGTGTAGGATTTTGGACCCCAAGGCTGTAGAGGCATCGATGCGACCCCTTGGACTCCGGATCGAGTCAGGGGGTGGACTATTGGGGTTTGATTGTTGTATATACGACATCTGTGCATATGATTAGATGATATGATTATGATATATTTCTAACATGATTAGTTGATGATGCAAGCTGACGATATTTTTCCGACCAGACTTACATGTGGAGTAGAGGGGTCACGCACGACTACTAGAGATGATGAGGGAGAGGTGTGGACAACAACCCTACCACATCCTACTAGCACTCTCGTTGTGGCTCTAATTGTAGGTTAACAACTACCTAGTTCGAGAAGACCCACGATGTCGTGCGGGAAGATTACGACAATCGCTCACGATGATTCTAAGGGGTGCACAATAAGGCAAGGGATTTATTCCTTAAAGGCCCTTAGTCTCCCACAAGATCACTTGGCGGAGTATTGACTCCAGGTTTTTTTTATGTCTACCAAGTCAGTCAAGAGGCGAGTGTCACCTTTGGAGCACGTGGTGTGTCCTGAAGGGCAAGTTGCGCAAGAAAATGGAAAGAGGTGAGTGGCACCCTTGGAGCACATAGTGCGTCCTGAAGGGCACGTCGTGCATGAGTAACTAAAAGAGGCAAGTGGCACCCTTGGAGCACCTAGTGCATCCTGAGGGACACGTCACGTTGTTATTCAATAAATGGATAAACCTAGATGGCCTTAGGATGAATAACGTGTTAAGGAAGATTTAAAACATTTCCCCTAATAAAATGTCGCCCAACTTACGAAAATGAAGTCTAGGTCTAAATGATACTTGTGATAAAAATCTTATCTTTTTATAAATAATAATAATAATTAAATAATATTGTTAATCATCATTAATCTTGTGGCAAGAAGGGGGTGACAAATTAAATTGATTTATAAAATTCTTTTGGGATAAAATTTAACAGGGAAAATAATTGTTTTATTATATTATGCTAATTAAAAATTTATTCATTAAAAAGAAAAAGGGGAAAAAGGGTAAGTTTTTGCACATGCCTTTTTGAGTTTTAAATAAAAAGGGAAAGAGGGAAATTTAAAAGATTTAGGAAACCAGGAAAAAGTGGGAAACATAAAAGAAAGGGGATACAAGGAAAAAACATAAAGACTAACTTAATAAGGTATCTAGCATTTAAGAACTTTCTAAAACCAAACTCAAATAGCAAATTAGTAAGAGGGGAAGTCATTAAAACTTGTAAGGGAATATGGGGACACCTAGGAGCGATTCTAGGAATAATTTTAGGTGGGTGAGGGAAATAGGGGTAATTAATTAATTAAAGAAATTAATTTTTGGTGCAATGAAGGGGATGGGTGACACATGTATGAGAAGGATTATTATGAATTAAATTATTTAACAATAAATTAAAGGTATTTTGGGAAAGCAATGGACTTAGAAAATCTATATAAAGGAGGGAGGAGGAAGAGGATGATGGATCTCTTCAGGATGCGTAACGTTATGCTGCAGAAATTTATACTTGACTAACTTAGCTTGTGGGAGTTTGGATACCCAACTCGGTGAGGAGTGGTAGCTCGGCTTTGCGAGGTGAGTTGGGAGTTAGTTGATTCTATGGTTAGTGTGTGTGGCCCCTTTGTGGCTCAGGAGGCTAAGGGGGAAGAAGAGTACCCCTAGTATTGGTTGGGAGGTACCAGTGAAGTCTCATTGGTTGACAAGCAAGAGTTGCACGGAACGCGCGAGACATCAACTCAGAGAGGACGACTTGGGCTACGGTACACTTCCTTTATTTCTACCTGGTAGATTGTTAGTATGATTTATGCTTTTAGTTATGTATGTTTAATTGGGTAAATAAAATGATTGTCTTAGAATTCTAGTCGATGACTAAAATTTCTCCCATAGCGCTTAGCTCGTTGTTGATTGAATTCCCATGTCCTTGATCCCTACATGTATTGACTGTCCTATGGTTTATTGATTTGTGATGATTGTAATTTATTTATTCCTTTGTCCATAGCTCATCAATCCACGCCTGAGAAGTCATCTAGGAGCCTGATCTATGGTCGTCACTTCGGTGTTAATAGACCTATGGATCTAAATGATCTTCTTTTGTGCATGGATGATGAGCGAATGATGTTTCTGTCAGCCGTCTAGCCCTGTGAATGACAGTGAATTCGTACCTTGATAGGCAACAAATTTACCCTTGATCGATTGTGAATTGAATCCTATTTACCCAGTGCTCGATTGGGAGGATCTTTGTTTTCCTTTTATGGTAATCACAGCGTTCTAATATAGAATGACTGCGAAAATATTTTATATGCTAGCCAACGAATTCAGCTCTCATTGCGCTTTCTATTATTATATGTTCAACAACTTTATCAAATCTTTTTAAACAGTGAGTCACAACTTTTACACAAAAATCTCTTATTTTAAACTCAGTCGTAGACTTGAGACAGCGATAAAATCAACCATGTGTTTTAGGCTCCGATTTATATTCGAGTGTAGGTTGACTGTGTTGTGTACAATAATATTGTTTCATTACCATGTAACTGATTTGCAAACTTATTTTTGTGTTTAAATTGACTGCGAACTTATTTTTGTGCTCCCTTGACTGGTAAATGGTTGGGTGTATTTATTGCATTACATGCTCGTGACAGTTAATTTACTGCGTTCGATGACTATGATTTTTAATTTCGCAATTATCTGACAGCTAGGTTATGGATTGTATGGAAACAAAATTTATTCATAATGGTATAGACAGAGAAATTAATTAGACAACAATTAGATTTGTATGGACAATGTTCCATTGTTATAACAACATTTTATATATAGTTTAATTCATGACGAAATTCCTTTAGACTTTTTAAACCTTTTAAGAAATCAATATCCTATCAGAGTTTTGTATATTTAAACCTTTGCGAATTTCTTGGATATTGTTGTTACATTTTTTGGACAGCGATACACTGCATTTTTTTTATGAGCATGACTGCATTTTAATATGTTGTGTAAGGATGGATTTTAGTTAGAGAATTTAACTTGCGTCTTAATCCTTCTAAGATGTGTTTTAATCCTTGGAAAACTGACAATTTTAATGACAGTGTTTTAATGTGCTAAATAATAATCATGCAGTGTAAAAATAATCATGTCGTGTAAGACAACAAACTATATAGTTGATGACAATGATTCCTGTAGTGAATGGGGTGATACCTAAACTAGCTCAAACTTGGCAGGGAAGCTAAGAACTTTAAAGTCAATTCAATGTTAAAGTATTTTCAACCATCTATAGATATCACAATTTTATTTTATTACTGGAATATCTAAAGTCAACTTAGGCACCGAGTGTCTACTATCTTGGGTATCAAACTAAATAAGAAAACTTAGATTATGCAATTAATAAAACTTTCAGTATAAGTGTAAATTACCAAGCTTTTTACATACCTAATATGTGTAATTTAGTTATGTTCATATTTTAGCATGTTCTCCTTAAGGGATGTAACTTTAATAATGGGATCTCTTAGCATTATTGTAAAAAGATTGTATAAGCATCAAATCCTCTCGATTGGGGTCCCAGTTCAAGCTTGGTTCACACCCAAAGGAGATGCACATATGATTTCCAAGGAAGCAAGTTCAACTTCGCAGATGGATAGTTTAGGAATGTTATATTCGCCAAGTTTCCACACATGTCGATTGGTGCTTGGGTTAGTCATCTTGTGATTCGGCAGTTCATTCGATCTCCTAGTGCATCATATTTACCTAGAGTCATCGGTCAATATAGGATGTGTGGTGCCAAGGTTATTGACGTGTCTATCACTGGGGACAACATGATTCCTGATCAGGGGATCATGGCGCGCCCTATTGGATAGCGGCGAATGAGAACTTGGCCGGATTCGGTGTGTCTGTGTGAGTGTTGCCAAGCGTTGTAAGCTGCTTTTGGGGCATGGGTGGAATGCCTTCATGCGTTTGGTTCAAGCACCTTGAGGTTCTAGTCTTGTTCGTCATTGGTCATTGTGTCAGTAGGGGGATGTTTTCCCTTAGCTTGTAAGCGTGTCTTGTTTGCGTCGGGAGGGTAGTCGTTCCTCCTTACTGTTCTATGCTTGTTTGCCCAGTTTCCCTTGTGCTAGTGCGTGGAGTCTTAGTTTCATGTTTCCTGGACTATGTGCTTGTGTTCGTTGTCAGTGGTGTAGCTAGCTATTGTCGTCATCACCTTCTTGCCTCTTAAACCAAAAAAAAAAAAAAACGTTTTTCCCTTCTGCTTCATCATAGTCGTAACGATGGGGTCGTTACATATGGTATCAGAACGGGTTCAACCCTGCAACTTTGGATCACCATGTTTTACACTGCATTAAACCTTTGAGTATCAACCTAGCACTACTTAAAAATTTAACGAGTTCATTCGGTGATCTCGTTTAGAGGACACCTCGAAGGTTCACAACATGGTGTCGTGGAAGGAGGTGCTACACCTGCAGAGGTTTCTGCACCCTCGGAGTCGAACCCCCAAGGGGAAGGGCAAGTACTTGGGATATATTTGCTTGTTGTAAGGGATGACGATGGACTGACAAGGCTCTTCCAGGTAATGTCAAAGGGCATTGATTCCCTGAGGGTCCACAACGCGCCTTAGCTAGTACAGTTAGCATCCACTGAGAACTAGAGAGAGTTGAGTTCTCGAGTCCACAAGTATCACAGACAACTATGTCGTCGAGACATGATTACGACCTCCAGCCTAAAGGTTCAGAGGGTGGCCTTTCAACTGAAGGGGAGCGTTCTTCTATGGTGGAAGATGATCCTACCACATTTGAACATGGTCGTCGACGACATGTCATGGGAACTGTTCAAGGAATGGTTCTAGGAGAGGTATCTTCTGAGGAATTCATTGAGCATAAACTCAACGAGTCTGATGCCTTGCGACAAGGCATCTACACGGGGCCCGAGTACGAGGCCTGGTTTGGAGCTGCTTCGGTATGCTCCGCACTCAAATTACTAAGAAACTTAAGGTCAACAAGTTTGTGTTGGCCTTAGTGTTAGAATTCATCTTCTACTTCGGGTACCAAGATTACTATGCTGAAGAAAGTATGTTTGAATGTGGGGAGCCACATTTCCATCATGACTACCCAGTGAAGAGGACTAGAGCATCTCGATCAGTCGGACCCACTACCATGGGAGATTTCGGCGAAGGTCCATTGGATTCACGCAGTGGTGAATAACCGCCAGGCAGAGCACCAGTCGACTGTGCTCGAGATGTAAGGTACCATCACTGACTAGAACCTTAGTATTTGATAGATCCCAGTGCTACCGAGAGTTTCATTTTTGGTGTAGCGCTAAAAATGATTAAGTTAAAGGCAATCGAAAAGGATGAATTTAGCTTTGTAGAGATGGCTTCGAGAGCCAAACAATGGGTTGGAGGAAAGGTTACGAGCTATACCTTAACCTGGGGAGAGTTTGTCACCAGGGCCAACATGTACGTCATGATCTTAGGATCTTATGATGTCGTGATCGGTATGGACTGGTTGGAATCGCATGAGGCGATACTCAACTGTAAGATGAAACAATTGAGCTCGGTCGATGATGAGGGGAAAATAGGCGTGATTGTAGGATGAAACCAAGGATTTTCCCTGAGGTTCATCTCTTCCTTGCAGCTACAGAAGAGCATGCACAAGGGATGTAATATTTATGCGATCCTTGCGTTAAACGAGAAGGGAGTAGAGGAAGGTCTAGAACACCTTCCTGTGGTGAGAGATTTTGTGGACGTCTTCCTAGAGGTGTTACCTAGGATGTCGCTGGATAGGGAATTGGAGTTTACTATAGACCTAAAATTGGGAATTGAACCGATAACTAGAACTCTATCGGATATCGACCCCAGATTTACAGGAGTTGAGAATACAACTAAAGGAATTGTTGGACCTGGGACTGATACATCCAAGTGTGTCACCCTAGGGTGTGCCTGTTATTTTCATACGAAAGAAGGATGGGTCATGGAGGCTCTGTATTGACTACCGTCAATTGAACAAGGCAACAATCAAGAATCAATATTCATTGCCAATGATTGATGATCTGTTCTATCAGACGAAGGGTGCGACAATGTTCTAAAAAATCAATTTGTGATCAATGTATCACCAGTTAGGGATCAACGAGGATGACGTCCCTAAGACCGCCTTTAAGATGAGGTTTGGACATTACGAGTTTACTGTTTTACTGTTGGATTGACAAATGCCCCAAGGGTATTTATGAGTTTGATAAATGGGGTGTTCCACTAGTACTTGGATAATTTCTCCCAAGTATTCATGGATGATATTTGATTTACTCTTGGACAACTAAGGAGCATGACGAGCACTTACGCTTGGCACTACATTGTCTGCAAGAGCACAAATTATATGGGAAATTGTCCAAATTCTCGTTTTATCAATCGCAAGTTCACTACTTAGGGCATGTCGTATCCGACGAAGGTATCGTCGTGGATCCAATAAATCTCGAGGTTATTATGGAATGGCTTGCACCGATGAATGCCCCGAAAGTGCATAGCTTCATGGGTTTATCAAGATACTATCGGCGGTTCGTTGAGATATTTTCAAAGATGGCAAATCCGATCACAGAATTACAGAAGAAGAACAAGCAGTTTGTTTGGACCGAGAAATCTGCGGAAGCATTTGGGAAGCTAAAGGAAATTTTGACAACGATACCTATACTAGAGGTCCCTGACATGGATGTGAACTTCTTGGTATGCACTGACGCATCCAAGGAAGGCTTAGGTGGAGTCTTGATGCAAGACGGTCAATTGATCGCCCGCATCTCGAGGAAACTGAGAAGGCATGAGGAAAACTATGCGATGCATGATTTGGAGTTGTTAGCCATTGTACAAGCCTTGAAGGTTTGGAGACAATACCTTGTTGGATTAAAATTTGAACTAAAGATGGACCATTGTGGACTACAACACATCTTTACGCAAGTGACCTGAACGCATGACAACGACATTGGTTGGAATTTCCTAGCGAGTACGACTTCAAGATTTATTACATAAAAGGAACAATGAACCAAATGGCATATGCGTTGAGTCATAGACCACACATCTTTTATGTGTGCTGCTTCAAACAAATCTATGTGAAGGGATTATAAATTTACAGTGTGACGATGACTGGTACAAGGAGGTCAAGGATTTTATCGAACAAAAAATGACAGTACCAATATTTGAAGGATTTACAGTTGACAAAGATAGATTATTGAAGTTTAAAAATCAGATTTACGTACCACCAAATGATGAGTTGAGTTGTTTGATCCTAAACGAGGCTCACAGAGAAGTGTACATGGCTCACCCGGGAGTCACGAAGATGAGGGCGGACCTTAAACCCTTATTCTTCTGGAAGGAATGAAGCCAAACATAGTCAACTAGGGGGGCAGATGTCTAGAATGTCATTCGGTAAAGGCTGAACATAGACATCCAGTAGAATTACTACAGCCACACGCTATTCCGGGATCAAAATGGGAGGTTATTTCGATGGATTTTATTGTTGTATTACCATTGACGGTAAGGAGACACGACTTGATTTTCGTAGTAGTTGAAAATCTGATGAAGAGTGTTCATTTTATTCCTGTGCGTAAGACATATCAGGCACCTGACATAGCTAGAGTTTTCATCAGTGAGATTGTGAGGCTGCATGGCATTCTTAAGAGGATTATATCCGATCGAGGATCGATGTTTACTGGACGATTTTGAACTAGTTTCCAAGAGGCCTTGGGAACCCAAATTAAATTTAGTACTATGTATCACCCGGAGACTGACGGATAGACCGAACAAACAAACCAGACCTTGGAGGACCTGTTTCACATGTACGTGATGGACCAACAAAAGGTTGGGAAGAATTCTTTCCACTGGTAGAATTCGCTTATAACAACGGTTACCAAAGTGCCATTAAGATGGTTCCCTTCGAGTTTCTTTATGGGCGACCGTTTCAGACGCCTTTGAGTTGGGATCGGCTTGAGGTTAGGGTCCTAGTGGGACCGGAAGCGATCCAAGAATTGGAAGAATAAATGCAAACTATAAGACAAAGTATCAATGAAGCACAAGATTGACAGAATAGTTATGTCGATCTGAGTCATGTCGATCATAGTTACGATGTGGCAATCAAGTATTTTCGCAGCGGAAACTGCATAAGAGTTTGAACAAGTTCAAAAAAGGGGCTAAACTATATCCTAGGTTCATGGGATCCTACAATATTGTGGAAAAGAGAGGCCCGATGCCTAATGACTAACCTTGCCTGATTCTTGAGGTGTAAGCACGATGTCCTCCACGTCTCTGGTTGGGACGTTTTGATTAGTGATCCTACACATGTTTTGACTTGAGCACCTTGAGGGTGTCGGATGAGGGTGTGCTCACAACTGAGCCTATCTGCATCCTGGATAATTACATTTGACAGCTACGACATCAAAGATTAGACCAGGTCAAGGTCTATTGGGACAACTATAGTCTGCACTCGGCGACCCGGGAGGACGCATATGATATGCGCTCGGAGTTTCCATTTTTTTTGGATATATAGACTTAAGATAATGTGATACACATTGTTTCGACACTTATATACTGTTCAACTTCGGGATGTAGTTTAGACCAAGAGGGGGTGTATGTAACATCCCGCTCTTGCTCACCCTGAGCGAACTTATTCTTTGAGGACATTTTCTTGCAAGTGATCCGGATTATTATACCACTGATCATTGATTTTTATTATGAGGCGTTATGAATTGATGACATGTTATTTTGTTGCATTGACATAGACAGGTTCTATTGACATAGTTTTCCCTGAGTGTGCAGGATTTTGGACCCCGAGGATGCAGAGGAATCGATGTGACCCCTTGGACTCCGGATCGAGTCTAGGGGTGGACTATTTGGGTTTGATTGTTGTATATACGACATCTGTGCATATGATTAGATGATATGATTATGATATATTTCTGACATGATTCGTTGATGATGTAGGCTGATGATAAATTACTGACCAAACTCACATAAGGAGTAGAGGGTTCATGCATGACTACCAGAGATGAAAAGGGAGAGGTGTGGACAACAACCTTGCCACATCCTACTAGCACTCTTGTCGTGGCTCGAACTGTAGGTTAACGACTACCTAGTTCGAGAATACCCACGATGACGTGAGGGAAGACTGCGACAATCTCTCATGATGATTCTATGGGGCACGCAATAAGGTAGGGGCCTTATTCCTTAGAGGCCCTTAGTCTCCCACAAGATCACCTGACAAAGTATTGACTCCAGAGGTTTTTGATGTCTACCAAGTCAGTCAAGAGGTGAGTGGCACCCTTGGAGCACGGGGTGTATCCTTAAGGGCATGTCGTGCAAGAAAATGGAAAGAGGCGAGTGCCACCCTTCGAGCACGTAGTGGATCCTGAAGGGCACGCCGCGCAAGAGAAACTGAAAGAAGCGAGTGGCACCCTTGGAGCACCTAGTGCATCCTGAAGGGCACGTCGTGTTGTTACTTAATAAATTTATAAACCTAGATGGCCTTAGGGAGAATAACGTGTTAAGGAAGATTTAAAACATTTCCCCTAATAAAATGTCACCCAACCTAGGAAAATGAAGTCTAGGTCTAAATGATACTTGTGATAAAAATTTTATCTTTTTTATATAAAAAAAAATAAAAAAAAATAATTAAATAATATTGATAATCATCATTCATCTTGTTTTATTATATTATGCTAATTAAAAATTTATTCATTAAAAAGAAAAATGGGAAAAGGGTAAGTTTCTGCACATGCCTTTCTGAGTTTTGAATAAAAAGGAAAAGAGGGAAATTTAAAAGATTTAGGAAACTAGGAAAAAGTGGGAAACATAAAAGAAAGGGGAAACAAGGAAAAAGCAGAAAGACTAACTTAGTAAGGTATCTAGCATTTAAGAACTTTCTAAAACCAAACTCAACTAGTAAATTAGTAAGAGGGAAAGTCATTAAAACTTGTAAGGGAATATGGGGACACCTAGGAGAGATTCTAAGAATGATTTTATGTGGGTCAGGGAAATAGGGGTAATTAATTAATTAAGGAAATTAATTTTTGGTGCAATGAAGGAGATGGGTGACACGTGTATGGGAAGGATTATTATGAATTAAATTATTGAACAATAAATTAAAGGGATTTTTGGAAAGTAATGGACTTAGAAAATCTATATAAAGGAGGGAGGAGGAGCATGATGGATCTTTTCGGGATGCGTAATGTTACGCTGCATAAATTTCTACTTGTCTAGCGTAGCTTGTGGGAGTTGGGATACCCGGCTCAGTGAGGAGTGGTATCTCGACCTTGCGAGGCAATCTGGGAGCTAGTTGATTCTCTGGTTAGTGTGCATGGCCCCTTTGCGGCTTGGGGGGCTAAGGGGGAAGAAGAGTACCCCTAGAATTGGCTGGGAGGTACCGGTGAAGTCTCACCAGTCGACAAGAGGGAGTTGCACAGAGCACGTGGGACATCAACTCCGAGTGAGCGACTTGGGCTACGGTATGCTTCCTTTATTTCTGCCTGGTATAATGTTAGTATGATTTATTCTTTTAGTTATGTATGTTTAATTGGGTAAAGAAAATGATTGTCTTAGAATTCTAGTCGATGATTGAAATTTCTCCCATAGACCTTAGCTCGTTGTTGATTGAATTCCCATGGCCTCGATCCCTGCATGTATTGACCATCCTATGGTTTATTGATTATGATGATTGTGATTTATTTATGCCTTCATCTATATCTCATCAGTCCACCCCTGAGCAGTCGGCCAGGAGCCTGATCTACGGTCGTCACTTCAGTGTTAATAGACCTATGGATCTAAACGCCCTGTTTTTATGTGCGTGGATGATGAGCAAAGGAAGTTCCTATCATTCGTCTAGCCCTGTGATTGTTCCAGGTAGAGTGTTGTATTATGACTTGATGAAATTAATTAACCCTGCAATTTATTGATTGATGGTGAGTTCTTTTTTCTTTCTGCGGTTTTGGCCACTAGTTTTGACTGCGATTTGTCCTTGTTAATCTGGTGATCTGCCACTTCAAGGGCCTGCTTTTCATTTTTACCTTAAGGACGGATTCACTTGTGTCTTGTGGGTTAGTGGTGTGTTTTGGTGGACATTTTATTTACTTATATTGACTGCATTTCACTTGGAAAAACCTCACCGCCTTGATGTTAAAAGTCTTCACATTTTATTAATAAAACACGCGATTATAACTAATGACGAATGTGATTGTGTTTAATGGAAAATAAGATTACATATTTATTTAATGACAATGATTATATATATTTCCCTTCTATTGTGTGTATTGTACATCGATTTCCCTTTTAGTTTTTAGCAAACAAGTAACCCAGTCATTTTCCCCTTTTACTGTAGAGAATACCTTCAATCTACAGGTTTATATTGTACAATGAATTTACCCTTGTTAACTACATTATTAAACCTGTGAATGATAGTGAATTTGTACCTTGATAGGCAACTAATTTTCCCTTGATCGATTGCGAAATGAATCCTATTTACCCAGCACACGATTGGGAGGATCTTTGCATTTCTTTTATGGTTATCGTTCCATTCTAATACAGAATGGTTGCAACAGTGTTTTATATGCTAGACAATGAATTCAGATCTCATTGCGCTTTCTATTATTATATGTTCAATAGCTTTATCAAATATGCTTAAACAACGAGTCATAAATTTTACACATAAATCTCTTATTTTAAACTCAGTCATAGACTTGAGACAACGATAAAATAAACCATGTGTTTCAGGCCATGATTTATATTTGGGTGTAGGTTGACTGTGTTGTGTACAATAATATTGTTGTGTTACCATGTGACTGATTTGTGAACTTATTTCTGCGTTTAAATTGACTGCGAACTTATTTACGAACTTATTTCTATGTTCCCTTGACTGGTAGCTGGTTGGGCGTATTTATTGCATTGCATGCTAGTGACAACGAATTTACTGCGTTCAATGACTGTGATTTTTAAATTCTCAATTATCTGACAGCTAAGTTATGGACTGTATGGAAGCAACCTTTATTCATAATGGTATAGACAGAGAAATTAATTAGACAACAATTAGATTTTTATAGACAGCGTTATGTTGTTCTGACATCATTTTATATATAGTTTAATTCCTGGCAAAATTCCTTTAGAGTTGTTAAACCTTTTAAGAAAGCAATATCATATCACAGTTTTGTATATTTAAACCTTTGCCAATATCCTGAATATTGTTATTACATTTTTGGGACAACGATACACTGCATTTTTATTATGAGCATGAATTTGTTTTAATATGTTGTGTAAGGATGGATTTTAATTAGCGAATTTAACTTGCGTCTTAATCCTTCTAAGATGCGTTTTAATCCTTGGAAAAGGGACAATTTTAATGGCAGTGTTTTAATGTGCTAAATAATAATCATGTCGTGTAATAATAATCATGTTGTGTAAGACAATGAACTGTATAGATGATGCTAGCGATTCCTGTAGTGAATGGGGTGACACCTAACCTAGCTCAAACTTGGCAGGGAAGCTAAGAACTTTAAAGTCAATTCAATGTTGAAATGTTTTCAACCATCCTTAGATATCACAATTTTATTTTATCACTGGAATATCTAAAGTCAACTTAGGCATCGAGTGTCAACTAGCATGGGTATCAGACTGAATAAGAAAACTTATATTATGAAATTAATAAAACTTTCAGTATAAGTGTAAATTACCAAGCTTTTTACATACCTAATATGTGTAATTTAGTTATGTTCATCTTTTAGAATGTTCTCCTTTAAGGGATGTAACTTTAATAATGGGATCTCTTAGCATTATTGTAAAAGGATTGTATAAGCATCAAATCCTCTCGATTGGGGTCCTTGTTCAAGCTTGGTTCACACCCAAAGGAGATGCACATATGATTTCCAAGGAAGCAAGTTCAACTTCGTGGATGAATAGTTTAGGAATGTTATATTCGCCAAGTTTCTGTGCGCGTCAATTAGGGCTTGGGTTAGTCATCTTGTGATTTGACAGTGCATTCAATCTCCTAGCGCATCAGATTTACCTAGATTCCTCGGTCCAGATAGGATGTGTGGTGCGAAGGTTATTGGCGCGTTTATCACTGGGGACAACATGATTCCTGATGAGGGGATAATGGCACGCCCTATTGGATAGCGTCGAATGAGAAATTGGACAGAGTTGGTGTGTCTGTGTGAGTGTTGTCAAGTGTTGTAAGTTTCTTTTGGCTCATGGGTGGAATGACTTCATGCGTTTGGTTCGTGCACCTTGAGGTTCTAGTCTTGTTCGTCATTGGTCATTCTGTCGGGAGGGGGATGTTTTCCCTTATCTTGTAGGTATGTCTTGTTTACGTTGGGTGGATTGTCATTCCTCCTTGTTGTTCTATGCCTGTTTTCCTAGTTTCCCTTGTGCCAGTGAATGGATTCTTAATTCCCTGTTTCCTAGGCTGTGTTCTTACGCTCGTCGTCAATGGTGTAGTTAATTGTTGTCGTCATCACCTACTTGCCTCTTAAACCAAAAAAAAAAAAAAAAAATTCCCTTCTGCTTCACCGTAGTTGTAACGATGGGGTCATTACATTGTGTCCCCTAACTAAATTTCAGTTGGAGTTTGATTATGACTCTTCTTTTAGTTAGGATTTAGAGGTTGATTGGATTAAGATACTAACTTTATGTTGACAACCCATTCTCTCATGACATGGTTTCTTTTTAATTTAAAATTTTGTTTTATTAATATCATGCACACATGTGCACATATCTTAATTTATTCCTATTTTTCCCTTGCTAACTTTTATTTAGCCAAATTCCCTTAACCTAATTAATATTTTATTTAGTTGAACATCCAGAGTTAGATTCGTTGTTGGGTTTTCTAGTTTATAATTTAATAATAAACTGTATGCTCTTTTCTAACAAGTCTAAGATTTTTTTTTTTTCTAAACCTTCTATATTTTTATTGACTAATAATTGTTTATGTGATGTCTCCTTCAATATTCACTTATGTTCTCCAAGGGTGTCACTTGCCATTGACTTAGTTTGGAATTTTGTTGCATGCTCGGAGTCAACACTCCATTGGTCGACCTTGTGTGAGACTAAAGGATTTTATGAGGAATAAGGAATCTTCCTTATTGCATTCCCCTCATAATTCCTCATGAGAGACTCTCTCAGTCTTCCCACATGACATTATGGACCTCTTGAAACAAGGTAGTCGTTAACCTTCAGTTCAGGTCATGACGGGAGTTATAGTAGGCTATGAAAAGGACCCTGTCACACCTCTCCCTCATCTGTCTGGTATATGTGTATGAACCCTTTACTCCATATTTGAGTCATATTAGCAAGCGTCACCATGCCTGCTTCCACTAACAAATATAATGTTAATAATTTATATATAGGAAATCCATACTGAAATCATCACATCAAATATGCGTATAAATGAATTACTCAAAACCAATGAAAAGACCACTCCATGACTCGATCCAGAGTCCAAGGGAGTATTCTGATGCCATCAACATCCTCATCAATTCACGTTTCCTGCACACTTAGGAAACCTCATCATAATACCTATCAATACTATACATCAATAGAATAACATCTAAATCTCAATACTCAACACAACATAAATCATAAATCAAAATATAATCATAATGTACCATGTTTTAACTGGATCACTTGCTTGCAAGTGTCCTCAAAGAATAAGTCAGTGTATAAAATGTGATCAGTGGAACTAGATGTTACATACACCCCCTCTTGTTTTAAAATTCGTCCTGAAGTTTGTAGAATCCAATAATGAAAGCAATAAATGTAGCTGATACTAATCTATATATCCAACTATCTAAATAAATAAGGAAACTATTGAAGCATCTCATATGCATCCTCCCAAGTAGAAGAATGGGGAATATAGTTTTCCCATTGGACCTTGACCTGATTGACTATTCGACGTCATAGTTGTCGAGTGCAATGATCGAGTATGCAGATTGGATCCACTATGAGAGCACCCTCATCCGATACCTGCAATGAACTCATGTCAATAACATGTGATGGATATGAAATATAATGATGTAAACCTAAAACATGAAACACGTCGTGCATACACCTCAAAGAATCAAGTAAGGCTAGTCAGTAAGCCATGGGTCCTTTATTTTATACAACTTCAAAAGGTCCCACAAACATTGGAGAGATTTTAGCACCCTTTCCAAACTTTATCGAACTCTTATGTAGCTTCACCCACAAAAATACCTTATCAACAACCTCATAACTACGGTTTGTAGGATGCACATCTGCATAACTCTTTTGTCGATATTGCACTTCTTTAATCCTTTTCCTTATGGATTGCATGTGATATTCCATTTCTTTAATCACTTCTGGTCCCACTAGGACTCTATCCTCTAGATGATCCCAACTCAAAGGTCTCCTACAAGGTCATCTATATAGAAATTCAAAAGGTTTCATATTTATTGTACTCTGATAATTGTTGTTGTACACAAACTCTACCAATGGTAAAAATTCTTCATAATGTTTATGTTAATCCATCACATACATTCGAAGCATATCCTCTAAAATTTGATTCGTTCTTTTAGTTTTTCCATCTATTTCGGGGTGATATGTTGTACTAAATTCAATTATATTCCCAAAGCCTCTTGGAAACTAGTCCAAAAACATATAGTGAATACTAATCCTCTATCATATAGTATCCTCCTTGTTAACAATGCAGTCTTACAATATTGTTAACAAAAAATCTATCTATGTCAGGTGCTTGATACATTGTACGAACAAGAATAAAATATTCACTCTTCATCAAAGTGTCGACCAACTACAAAAATAGAATCACGTCTCCTATTTGTCAATGGAAATCCAACAAAAAAATCCATCAATACAACTTCCCATTTCGATTCAGGAATCACATGTGGTTTTAATAACCCTGTTGGATGTCTATTTTCAGCCTTCACTTGCTAACATTCTATACATATTTCCACATAGTTAACTATATATGTATTCATTCCTTTCCAAAAAAATAATGGTCTAATATATACCTTCAACTTCATGACTCCAGGATGAGCCATATACACCGCTCAATAGCTTCATTCAAAATTAATCTTCTCAATTCGTCATTTCGTGGTACATAAATTCTGCCATTATATATTAAAAGTTTTTCATTGTCCAAAGAATAGCCCTCATATATAGATATCATCATTGTATCTTGTCTAATATTGTCTTTTATTTTCGTGTACCAGTCGTCATCGATTTGTAATGATAAAATATTTTATCGAAGATTCATCTGTAGTGGTATTACTGAGAAAATGTGAAGTTTCCGACTCAACACATATGTTGCTCTGTTAATTGCTCCCTTGATATATGTGATCTCAAAATCATATTCACTTAAAATTTCTGACCGACGCCTTTGTCGTGCATTCAAATCACTTTGAGTAAAAATGTGTTGCAATCCACAATGATCATATTTTAACTCAAAGTTTCATCCAATTAGGTAATGTCTCCAAACTCTTAATGAATAAATAATCGCTAACAATTCCAAGTCGTGTGTAGCATAATTCTCTTCATGTTTTCTTAGCTTCCTTTAAATATATGTGATGAATCGACCGTCTTACATTAATACTCTGGCATATCCTTCCTTGTATGCGTTTGTGCATACCAATAATTCCTTGTCCATATCCAGAACCTCCAGTATCAGTGTTGTTGTTAATAGTTCTTTAAGCTTCTGAAATGCTTCCGTGCACTTCTCTGACCATACAAATTTCTTGTTCTTCTTTTGTAATTCTGTAATTGGATTTGCTATCTTTGAAAATTCTTTGACAAAGCCTTGATAGTAACCTTCTAATCCCATAAAACTACATAAATCTTGTACGTTCATCGACATTGTGCATTCCATAATAGTCTCAAACTTCACTGGATCTACAACGATACCTTCTCCAGAGACAATGTGTCCCAAATAGTGAATCATTTTCTGGTAAAATGAACATTTTGAAAAAATTCCATACAACTTGTTTTCTCTTAAACACTACAAAACTAATCTCAGATGTTCATCATTCTCCTCTTTCATCCGAGAGTAAATTAGTATGTCGTCAATAAATACCTATACAAACTTATCCAAATACTCGCATAATACCCCATTCATTAAACTCATGAATACACCCGGGGAATTCGTCAATCCAAACAGTAATACAATAAATTCATAATGTATGAATCTTGTTTTAAACATTTTCTTAGGGATATCTTCTTCTTTGATTCACAACTGGTGGTATCTCGATCTCAGTTCAATCTTTGAAAGTATTTTTGTTCCCTTCATTTGATCAAATAAATCATCAATTCCTGGTAACAAATATTTGGTTCTTTATCGTGGCTATGTTTAATTGATGATAGTCAATGTAAAGCCTTCACGATCCATCCTTATTTCTTACAAAAATTATTAGTACACCCCACAATGATACAATTGGATGTATAAGTCTCAAGTCTAGTAACTCCTTCAATTTCATCTTTAATTCTTGTAATTCAGGTGTCGACATATGATATGGCGTTCTTGCAATCAATTATGTTTCAGGTTTAAAATCTATAGTAAATTCCTATTATTTTTTCTGATGATAAGCCTGACAGTTCTTCAAGAGAAAAATCAACAAACTATGAAACTACAGGAAGGTTTTCTAATCCTTTTGTGTCCCCCTTGTTGTTAAGCGCTAAAATGGCATATAACTTACATCCTTTGCGCACATTTTTTTTGTAATTGTAGGGAAGAAATAAATCTCAACAAAACTCCTTGGTTTCTTCCCACAATTACTCTAATCTATCCCAAATCATCAATCAAACTTAATTGTTTTATCTTAAATTTAATTACCGCATCGTGCGATTCTAACCAATCCATTCCAATCAAAATGTCATAAGATCCCAAGATTGTGACGTATATGTTTACACTTGTGACGAAATCACCCAATTTAATGTTACAATCCTTAACTTTTCCTCCAACCTTTTTCTTGGCACTAGATGTCATTTCCACATATCTAAACTCATCTTTTTCGAGTACCTTCACCTTAATTATTTTAAGCGCAACACTAGATATAAAACTCGTAGTAGCTCCTAGAACTATGAAAACATTGAACTACTGATCAACTATCATACTTGAATTCTTTAGCAGAGTAGACTGATGCTCAGACTCGCAGTTATTAACCACTGCATGAATCCAATGGGCCTTTCCCAAATATCCCACTGTTTTCTATCCTACCGATCCAACATATCTTGCTTTCTCAATAGGACAATCTCTTTGGTAGTGTGGCTCTCCACAATTCCAACATCTGTTCTTAGGGTCGATGCTCTTAGTCCTAGTGGAAGAATCTATTGGTCTAGGGTTTTGAGGCCCCAATATGTTCTGCAAAAAAGATCTAGACTACTGTTGCTACTGAGGACGTTGTTGTTGTAGTGGTGCTTTATACATAGTCCTCTAACTGGTATTCAGTCTACATGGCATAGAAAATACAGGTCATCTGGGTGTTTCACGGTGCCCATAAGTCTTTCTAACAGTTGTTTGTTGTTGCAGTGATCGATGTGGTGTATGTACTATCTATCTGGAAGGAGTCCTACCTTGACCCCCACTGTTCAAGTCTTCTTCAGCAACAAAATCTTTTTGTATTGCATCGTGCAAAGTCTTAGGCATCAGGATCCTGACCTTCGCATGAATGTTGAAGTTGAGTCCAAAAACGAACTTGTTAACCTTCAATTTCTCATTTTTAGATCTAGAGCATATCTGAGAAACTCCATAAACCTAGCCTCATACTCAGGTACTGTACGACTACCCTGTCGTAAAGCATTGAATTCATTAAGTTGACAGTCAATGAACTCATCAGACAGGTACCTCTCTTAGAATCGTTCTTTGAACAATTCTTATGGCACGTTTTCAACGACCATGTTCAGTTGTGGTAAGAGTGTCTTCCACCAAATAATCGCACTCCCTTTCAGTTGAAAGACCTCGATGTGAACTTTATGTTGGAGGTATAATCACGTAGTGAAAAGCACATCACCATATTCTCCAACCATGCCTCGACGGCTAAACTGTCTGACACCCCAAAACTATGGAAATTTCACCTTCTCATGTTCTCTATGAACAATAATACTAACTACAGGAGGGCGTTGTGAACCTTCATTGGGCAAAAAATCCTTTCCCTCATCTCGGTCAAGGTGATTTATCAATGCCTCTGACATCCTCTGAAAGGATCTCATCATATCTACAACATCTCCCACTGCAACATGTGTTTGCTCAGTAGTTCTCTCTTTTCCCTATGGAGCAGATCCCTCTCATGTGTATGCACTCAGAGGAAGCGTGCCTCTTCCTCCCGCACCCCGACGTCTACTCATCCTTCAACCTCTAACAATGATACCTGCATAAACAATTTCAAATTGTATTAGCAATACATCTTTAAATATTAAATATAAAATAGTGGAAGGAGTATCGAGTTCCGGCGCCACAAAGTTGAACCCACTTTGATACCATCTATAACAACCCTCAACAAACTGAAAACAATAATAAGAGAAACAGGGGAGTAACACAAATTCATTTAAGTTTTTTTTTTTTTTTTTTTTTTCAAGAGTAACATAGTATAACTATTTCCATTAATAACATAAATTGTAAAAATATTAATTCCACAATAATCATGTAAAAACTTTGTACTACTATCTTCTAAGGATGAGTGTCTTGGGCCTTATTTATTTATTTAATCTGAAGTGTGAGTAGAAATATAGTGCAAGTAGGAATATAGAAGTTTAACTAATACATTTTATCCTTTTCAATCAACAAGAACCTTCTATTTCGTCATACTAATTCCAAGAATCTATCTATAAACAAGGATACAATAACAATAAACATCTTAAAGACATATATCTAACTACCTTACTTAGGGCTTCTCATCTTGCACATCGTTTATTATGCCGGAGCGCAAGCGTATTTACTTTCCAAAAATCTATTAACATACATTATATTTGCGCAACAGGAGCATGGGTTCTTATGTCGAATGTGCCAGTATTTTACCTTTCAATAACTTATAAACATAAATTATTATTCCACTTCGCTTCCTAGATCATTTATTATGAAATCATTAACAAGTCCATAGCGTCAATAATTATTATGAGTCATTAATGTATGCAATATTATGCTTAAACAATATTACGAAACGTTATATCATTAACTGACATTATTAATATAATCATAATTCCAATATGATTTTATTTCTTGATAATATCCATACATAGATTATTGTTATAAACAACCATTGATTATAAAATCATTAGTAATTATTGACATCAATCATTTCCTATGATTCATATTTGTAAATCAAATTCTAATATGCCCCTTTTTTTTATTAGAATCATTACAATAATTATTATCGTAATTCATATATATGTATGTGTATTTATGTAAGTACAATTATATATATAAATCTTAAGGCACCGGCCTTTCTCTTTGTAACCCGTACGATTATTGAGATTAGATTAGGTTTTATAATGAAATGGTAAAAATTAAAACTAAATGCCCAAAGATGTATACTACTGCCATTTCACTTGGCTAAAGACTTTATTAAGTCACAAATACGACCAATACAAGAATGATATCTAAATTGTTTTTTTTTTAAAAGCCTTCTAACAGATCTTCCGTCTTCAAAGCAATTGAGGCATTTCTACCAACTCTATACCCAAGTCACGTCAAGATTGTAATTAACACAGGTAATACTATCCCTAGTGAGTTAGTAAACAGTATTACGACATGTATTGCATGCTGAGGAATAGTTTTTAATAATATGAAATACATGGTGTTAATTTTTAAGTGCATTTTAAAATCCCAATCCCAATCAACTGGATCGAACGCTACTAAATCCTCGACAACACTCGGATATTTTTACATTCAACTCAATTCAATTTTTCATGTAGTGTCCAGCTGTTAGGATGGTAGAGAGATCGATTCCAGTCCTTCAACTCAATGCTAAAGCAGGGGAGTTAGGGTTAAGAATCAACCGAAAGTTCCCTTCGACATATCTGTCTAGGGTTACCAGTTATGACTAATAAGTATCAACTAAAAAAGTATACCTCAAGAAAAAATTCGGTTCTAGGGTTATGATTCCCTTTTTCCATCAGATGACTTAAAAGAAACAAGGACCTGATCTTAGGCGAGACATGAGTGTATGATTTAATCCAACATAGATAGTAATCAAGCATAGATAGTAATCAAACATAAACATTAATCCACTGACATAAAGCTAAGGAGAGATAGTATACTAGGTTGCACAAAATCAGAGCTTGCAACATTAAGACCTTTGGAAACTTTGAAGGAAAATATTAGAATTGGAGGAGCGCTACAAAGGAAGTGCTATTGGGATCAAATTCCCAATAGATCAACTATAGAACACCGTAAGAGTTATGAGGAAACTATGTTACAGTCAAGGGATATGACAACCCTTGATCACTGACTGAAGGCACAGATCAATGATCGCGGTTTAGTTGGAATCTAAGTGTAAATACAAAGGGGTTAAGGAAGAATCATGTTCGTTGATGTAGTTTTTGAGACAATCCAGGACAGATAGATTGAGGTGGAACTAGAGGCTGGGAGGAATTAAGTCCCAACCATCATATTGGGAGCAATAATCCTCAGTCGTTAGATCAAGCAATGGAAGGATAGCATAAGCTTCATGACTTCACTTAAAAGAAAATCTGAGTATGGTTCATTATGAAGGTAACAAAAGTTGAGGGTGCATTTTGATGACAACATAAAAGAGATATGAGTCTGCGATTCTGCGAGCTTGAGAAAAATCGCTTAAGAAATTTTCTAAGTATAGGTTCATCTTGGAGGCTACGGAAGTTAGGGGTGCATTTTGATAACACCATATAAGAGATGTGAGTGTGCAATTACAAGAGTTCGTGAGCCCGTCACATGAAATAATTCTAAGTAAAAGTCCATGTTTAAAATGAATAAGAACCATCCATTCAACGGTTGATTATTCATATGGAATATGGACTGTCCATCTCACCAGGTGATTAAGTCAGGGTCGTTGGATCAAAATCCATGGTTCATTATGGAGGTAACAAAAGTTGGGGGTGCATTTTGATGACACTTGAGAAGACATCTGAATCTGCAAGTCTGAGAGTCCACAAACCTATCACATGAAATAATTCTAAGTAAAAATCCATGGTTAAAATGAATAAGAACCATCCACTCAATGGTTGATGATATCTAAATCGTCGATATATTTAAAGCGCCTAGATGATATATGAACCGTCGATCTCACCGAGCGATTAAGTCAAAGTTGTTAGATCAAGCAGCCTAGATCCATGATCTAGGAGGGAGACATGTGGTAGAAGTCAAAGATTACACATGGTCCAATCAACTAGTGACAAGTGTCAACGTCCATTTGGTACATAAGTTCACATGATAAGGAGAAGAAGCTAAATAAGGAACATATAGGGCCTAAAATTAAATAAGTCCTCGTGCATTTGAATACAGTCCCATGTAGAAGAATAAGGGAGGAAAGATAAAGCACTAAAAGAACAATGCTTAAGTGGATAAACCTGTGGTTTTGAGCCCACGCTGATGTGGAAAAATGGGTTGAAGAAAGCGGCTTTGCATAATTCAATTTCTATAATAGTTTAAACGGTCTGTAGAATAATTCGACAAGATTGACACCAAACCATTCCATTGTTTCCACATGATTGATTGCACATGAAAGGATAAATAACTTACAAAGTAATTGAAGTATTTTATGTAAAATCAAACTATTAAATGACACCATTATTATTAAAATAAAATGAAGAGGTGCAATGGTTCATTGTCAAAAGACACAATGGTTCAATCTTATACCTATTGAAATACTATATAAACCAAAAATTGTGGTCGAAAGAAAGTGTCTCTTTGGTGTACATTAGAAGATCAAAAACAAAAACAGATTCCATGAAAGAATTTTGAAGACACTCAAGAAGTGAGGGTGGAAGGGAGGATCTAGGGAGGAGTGTAGTCCTCTATAGGTTGAAGCCTAAACAACAAGGAGTTGTATCTTTCTTTCAAGTTGATGCTTGAAGAAAACAGGGGGCCAATGCCTCCTTACAAGTTGGTGCTTGAATAATACAGGGGGTTGAAGCCTCCTTTCAAGTTGGTTCTTGGAGAAGCAAGGAGTTGTAGCTTCCTTGAGTAGGTTCTTAGAAAATAATGGGATTTGTGTCTCCAAGAGTTGGTGCTCTAAAGAGGATTGGTGTCCTTCACAATCATAGATCATTATTTATAAACTTTGTAATTCTTGTTAATTAGAGTTATATAATTGATTTTAAATACAAGTCCAGTGTTGATCTATTGTGGTGATTAATAAAAAAAAAGTAATTACTAATTGTTTAAAAAGGTAATATTGATTCGCCCCTCCCCCTCTCAGTATTTCCAACAGTTCCTTCATCTCATACTCTTTAATTTTATGTTGTATATTTCCTACTGTAGAATTCATTTTACCTGTAGGTAATGCTAGTCTGTAAAAAAAACATATAAAAATCCTCTTTAAATGTGTTTGATGCTTACTAATGATTGTAGCATGCATGAGATGTACCCTTCTACTAGGTCCATCAACAAATTTATTTTCTTTTCCTTTTATATACTTTATGTCAAAGTCATACTCATTTAACAATTCCAATCATCTTTTCTATTTGGCATTCAAAGTTGGTTTGTCAAATAGATATTTCAGACCACTATGATCTGTTCTTAATTAAAATTTCTTTCCCATGAGATAATTCCTCCACATATTCAATGCATGAGCAATGGAAGTAAGATCCAAATCGTCTGTGCAATAATTCCTCTCATGTTTTTTAAGATTTTGGAACTCATAACCAATGACATGTCCATTTTGATTGAGGAATCCACCAATTCCTTCCTTGAATGCATTTGTACATACAGAAAAATTCTCACTTGGGTCAACAATATTCAAAATAGATGCACTAGTGAGTAATTTGTTCAACAAATTAACTTTTTCTTCACACTTTGTTATCCATTAAAATTTAGTTCCCTTCTTTTGTAAAGATGTGATGGGATGAATAACCTTAGAGAATCCTTCTATAAACCTCATGTAATATCTTGCTAATCCCATGAAATATCTGACTTCTAAAATATTCCTTGGTGTTGGCCATCGTCTAATGGCATCAATATTCTATAGATTTATTGCCATACCTTCCTCTAAAATAATGTGCCCCAAATAATGGATCTTCTTTTGGTAAAAATAACACTTACTAAGCTTGGAATAAATTTTATGTTCCCTTAGAACTTGCAACACCAACCATAATTGACGTTCACAATCTTCCTCAGACTTAGAATAAATAAGTATGTCTTCAAAGAACACAATGACAAATCTATCCAAATAATTTTTGAATATGCCATTCATTACACACGTAAAGACAATCGGTGCATTTTTCAGAAGGGATGATTTTAAGGATGGAAATTTATTTTAAAATGTAGAAACCTTGGCGAATATTACTAATCCTTCATATGTCAACTATAAATGTTTGGCGATATTTTTGCAAAAATATTCAAATTTCTAAGTATTTTATATAGTTTTAATAAAATTTTGGCGATTTTTAAGGTAAAATAATTTTATCCTATAGAATTTGGGCGAATTATTTTTAAAATAGCGAATCTCGTTTTTGGAAAAACCATGGAAAATTAGCCCATGAGCGAAATTTAGCCCCTAAAATCATCCATGTTTTTCAGTCCAAATGGAACCACTACAAATTCCTAATGTCCATACCTACTTATAAAGGTTTTCTTATTGATGTCTTCTTCCTTGATTCTTACGTAGTGGTATCTTGATCTCAATTCTATTTTTGAAAATATCGTTTCTCCTCTTAGCTGATCAAATAGGTCATCAATTCAGGGTATAGGGTATTTGTTCTTCATAATGGATTTATTCAATTGTCTAAATTCAATACCTAGCCTCAATGTTGCATCCTTCCTTTTAACAAAGAGTATTGGTGCTCCCCAAGGTCAAACACTTGAGAGTATGTACCCTTTCTTCAACAATTATTCTAGTTTCATTTGTAATTATTTTAATTGTGGCGTGCTCATTCTATAAGGTGTATTTGGGACTAGGGTAGCTCCTAGTACTAAACAAATAGAGAAATATATCTCCCTCTTTGGTGGAATTCCTAGTATTTCTTGGAATACATCTTCAAACTCTTGCAATACTGAAAAATATTCAAGATGTAGATTTTAACCTTGAACAATATTTACTGCAAATAGATTTTCAGTAAAAGAACATAAATGATACAATGGAAAATACAAGCATTACACAAAGATTTTTCCCCTGGAAACCCAAACTGGGAAAACCATCATATTCTATATTCATTCATAGTGATACATTGTTTACAATACAATAAACATATAGGAGCCAGTGATATCCAAAACCCTAACCCAATGACTTGGATTAGTCAACAACCCTAATTCCTTAACTGAAAATAGAAAAAAATCGACAAAAAACCCAAGTGGACACAATGGACACGAAAATCGAGTCAACACGAAAAATGAGGAAAAAAAATGACACATTTCCCAAGGAAAAAAATCTCGGGAGTACTTCCCCTGCACCCACCTGCACATTCGACAATGAATATAAAACATACCCAACATTCTCCCACTTATTGTTTTCTTTGCATACATGGGGTTATATGGTTACATAGTCAACAATCCAGGGAAGCGATGGCCATGGATCCTCTACACCAAGAGAACTTCTCAGTGCTTATAGATTTTGTTATTGAATCTACAACATTCTTCAAAGTGTCCACCTTCATTAACAAAATTTTATTTTCTTCAACCATGTCTCTCACAAAGTGATATTGAATATCAATATGCTTTGTCTTCGAATGATAAGTTGGGTTCTTCACCAAAAACATTACACTTTGATTGTCACAATCTATCCTTACAGCTTTCTATACCATCCCAATACCTAAACACGATATTTGTAACCATAATGCTTCCTTTCTTGCATGAGTGGCTTCCATGTATTCAACTTATGTAGTTGAAAGTGCCACAACAACCTGTATTTTTCTCATACAACTTATTGCTCCTCCAAATAGGTTAAACACATACCCACTTTTATATCTTCTACAATCCATATTTCCAGCCTAGTATGCATCCACAAAGCCATGTATATCCAACACTCTGTCCAATCCCAGTCTTCCTTGGTAGCACAATCCATAGCTAGCAGTGCCACACAATTACTTGAAAACCCTTTTTACTATTGCCCAATGCTCCTTCTGTGGTTTTGACATATACCTGCTCAAAAATCCCACTACATGTGCAATATATGGTCTATTACAGACCATTACATACATCAAATGACCAACTGCACTCGCATATGGAACACTAGACATGTCATCTTCCTCTTCATGTGTCTTGGGACACTGATCCACAAATAACTTTACACCAACATGAATATGAACCTTAATTGGTTTACATTCCTGCATATTAAACATCTGGAATATTGTCTCGACATATTTTCTCTAATTTAACCAAAGTTTCCTCTTTTACCGATCTCTTTTAATTTCCATGCCCAAAATGAAATTTGAAGCACCGATATCCTTCATGTCAAATTTAGAGGACAACTGAGTTTTCACATCCTCGATAATCTTCTTGTTGTTTCCTATCAACAACATGTCATCCACATACAATACCAAATAAATCAAATGATCACCAATTAATTTAAAATACACATAATGATCCTCTTTTCTTCTTGTGAAGCCAATTCCTAGCATATAAGTATCAATTTTTTTATACAACATCCATGGTGATTGTTTTAAACCATACAGGGACTTTTTCAGCTTGCATACCAGCTCCTTATTTCCCTTCACAACATAACCTTCTAGTTTCTTCATATAGATTTCTTCTTCCAGATCCCCATGTAGGAATGTCATCTTTACATCCATATGTTCTGCTTAAAAATCAAATGCAACAATAACAAATAACATAAATCTTATAGAGTTTAACTTGGAAACAGAAGAAAAAATATCCCCAAAATCAATTCCCTCAACCTGGGATTAACCCATTGCTACTAACTGAGCTTTATATTTCTCCACTTTTCCTTTTGCATTCAGCTTCTTTTTAAATACCCATTTGTTTCCAATGGCATTTGTTCCAGTCAAAAACACCACTAGATCCCAAGCCTCGTTATTATCCAAGGCTAGCATTTCTTCTTCCATGTCCTTTTTCCACAAATTTCCATCCTCTGAATCCACTTCCTCCCTGACAGTTCTAGGATCATCATCAATAATAGACAAAGAAAAATTTGAACAAAAATCAGATGGAGTATACCTTTTTGGTAGGCTTCTTTCTTGAACTGATCTCCTCAATACTAGAGTATGAGGATCTCCTTCTTCTGATTCCTGTTCTTTTGTATTGTCTGATTCAACATCCTCTAAATCAAACTCTATTTTCTCTGGTTCTTACTTACTTGGTAGGAATTCTTGTTTAACAACATCCTTCATTTCTCTAAATACCACATCTCGACTATACACTACCTTCTTAGTTTCTGGGTTCTAAAGCTTATAAACTTTGAGACCATCTTTATATCCAATAAAGATACACTTTTCATCCTTTTTATCTAGCTTACTCTTTTTTATCTTTAGAACATGAACATATGCATCACATACAAATACCTTGAGATGTGTGAGAGAAGGTTTCTTACCAGTCCATACATCTTGTGGATTCTTTTCATCCAGCATTGATGAGGGTGATCTGTAGACCAGGTAACCAACAGTGCCCACTACCTCTACCCATAATTCTTTCCCTAACCTGACACCATTGAACATGCACCTTTCTCTTTCCATCAACGTCTTGTTCATCCTTTATGCAACTCAATTCCGTTGAGGTGTATATGGAGTAGTCTTCTTCCTTGATATACCACACTTCTTACAAAAAATCTTCAAATTCATTCCCACAAAACTCTCTGTCATTATCTGTCCTCAACACCTTAATTATTGTCTCTGTTTGATTCTCAACAAGATCCTTAAACTCTTTAAACCTGTCAAAGACTTCATATTTCTTCCCAAGGAAATATATCCAAGTATTCCTTGAGAATTCATCTATAAATGAGACATACTACACAGATTTTCCCAATGATGGGACCAACACAGGTCCAAAAACATCATTGTGAAATAACTGTAAAATTCCTTCTGCCCTCGTTGCAATAGAGGGGAATCTTACCCGATTATGCTTCCCATAGAAACAATGTTCACAGAAATCAAAATCCAGAGAGAATTTAGACATATCTTCAACCAGACCTTTACCATGTAGTAGTCGAAGACCCTTCTCTTCGATATTCCCTAGTCTTTGATTCCACAACATAACCTTTTCTCCAGAGACTATAGGGGTTCTTTCTTCTTCAACTCTAATATCAGAAACAATGAAACTATTACACCCATCACTAATAGTGCTTCCTTTCATATTATACAGAGTTCCAAACTGAACTCATTTCAACAACACCATTGCTCCTCAAACCATCCTACCGGTTTCCTTTTCAAATATTGTTTTTACCCCTGCATCATCCATTTTTCTTACAAAAATAAATTTTTTGTCCAAACCTGGGATGTGAAGAACACCATGAAGTGTTCTAATGCTTTCATCTATGAGCCTCAACTTGAATTTTCCTTGTCCTATGATTCTGGTTTTCGAATCATCACCTGAGAAAAAATTACCTCCATCATACCTTTCATATTCACAGAACCACTCCCTATGGGGAGTCATATGAAAGGATGCACTTGATTCAATCAACCATGCATCATGATATACATGTGTGCTTCATGAATCCAAGTACACATCCCCTCCTTCTTCCTTGGAGGTAGTTTCTTCTATAGAAGGAGATTCTTCAGATCCCTTCTTTTTCTCAACTTTGGATCTACATTGCTTCTTGTAGTGCCCTTATTTTCCACCTCTCCAACATACCTTTACAAACTTTCTGGGAGATTTAGATCTACCCTTAGACTTAGATCTCGCACTTGATAACTTAGATCTATTTATTTCCTGGGAGTGTCCTCTTGAAAATAATGTGTATGTGCTATGTCCTTCCAAATTCTTCCATCTCATATTCTCCGACAACAAGGATGAGAAAACTTCATCAAACTTCAAGGCATTTGTATTACTACCTATGGCCACAACCATACTATCCCACAAGTTTGGTAAAGAATACAGTAAACTGATACACTTATCTGCATCTGAAATTTTAATTTCAACAGATACTAATTGACTTACCACAGTATTGAAAGCGTTCAAATGCTCTGCCATCGAGTCTCCATCTCTCATCCTCAGATTATTTAAATTCTTTCTCAGGAATAGTTTATTTACTAGGGACTTAGACTGATACAACTTCCCCAATTGATCCCATAAATACTTGGTTGTAGCTTCCTCTGACACATTCAGTAATACTGAATCTAAGACACATAGTCGGATTGTGCTCTTCACCTTCCGATCCAAAATTTTCCATTCATTTGTTGAAGTTCCTATAGACAAAGTACCTATATCTACCACGATCCACTGATCTCTGTCCACCAACATATATTCCATCTTGAGATTCCACAACTCAAAAAATTTCCCATTAAACTTGTCGATCTCCATTTTCAAATTGCTTTCCATTTCTTTTCACCTGAAAAATCAATACCATGGATCTCCCACTTTAACAAGGCTTGTCATAGTCTCGAGCCAAACCCTTGACCACAAAGGTGTCCCCCTGAAGCCAACCTGGATCTGATACCAAATGTAGATTTTAACCTTGTACAATATTGACTGCAAACATATATTGAGTAAAAGAACAGAAAAAATACAATGGAAAATAAAAACATTACACATATATTTTTCCCATGAAAACCCAAACCGGGAAAACCATCATATTCTATATTTATTCATAGTGATATATTGTTTACAATACAATATACATATAGGATCTAGCGGCATACAAAACCCTAACCCAATGACTTGGATTAGTCAACAACCCTAATTCCTTAACCAGAAATAGAAAACCAACAAAAAGACCATGTGCCAAAAAACCGCCAAACAATGGACACGAAAAAGAGAGGCAACACAAAAAATGAGGAAAAAATGCGACATGTTTCCCAAGGCAAAAAATCATTTTGGGGGGCACTTCCCTTGAAACCCCGCATGGGGGGATTTCACCCCCTTGCATGCTTGACAATGAATATAATACATACCCAACTCAAGGCTTGGCCCTTTTTTCTTTTTTTCTTCTTCCACATGAGTTGCATACAATTGAAAACCTTTCCTAAAACATATGTTCAATGGTAAGGATGAAATATCCTTTATATAAATGGGTCTCGGAATCCCTTTCACAATGTTGTATTTTCCCTCTTCATCAAGGCATGTAAAATTCTTGTCATGTCAATCTAGGATAATATGATTCTTTTCCAACCAATTCATTCCAATCAAGATATCATAATATCCTAATGGTATGATATTCAAATCAACAATTGTATTTACTTCATTCAAATATTTTTGACAACCTATGACTATCTCATAGATCCTTCTTTTGGTTTCAATGGCTAGCTGATCAAAAATTGATTTTTAAATATTACTCTTCCTCAAATGAAATATGTCCACTACTTCAATATCCATGTAACTATGTATTTTTTGTAAATCAATTAGAACATAGACAAGTTGATTAATGTTAATACCTTGCACCTCAATCATATGGGATTCGTGTTATTCTTGTTGATCTTCCAATGATCGATATATTCTTGGAATAATTTTTCCCTTGCATTCTACTATTGTATCCTCTTGGATGTTGTGTAAGATATTTATTTTGTCTTCTCTATGAGGGAAATCCTTGTACATGTGATATTAATTTTATCCCCAACATTTAGTTGGTGGTTTTTCCCTTTTTCAAAAGGAGTCTTCCTTCTTGGATTCATTATTAGTAGAATGATCTTTTTTTATTTTTATTAGGATTGTTTCTATTGAAAAGAGGTTTGAATCCATTCCTTATTTGATCATATTTATCTTTCTTCTTATCCTCCCAATAATTCTACAAATATTGTCTTCCCTTTCCTTTATCTTATAGGTATCTAGCCTTTCTAATGGTCTCTATCAAAGTTCTAGGCTCATTATATTGAATATTGTATTTATAAAAATATTTCACTTGACTCAAATACCTTTATATCTTCACCTTTTCATCCTTTATAAACCCCACATACTTTAGCAATCCCAAGAACTTATTTTCATGTTTTCCCATGATCATGCTTCCCAATATGAGTTCAAATAAATCTTGCATCTTCATTTCATAGTATTTCTTTGAAAGAAATCCCTGAAAATAATTCTTGAACTGCTTCCAAGTGATCCTTCTCTCATTAATATTCTCAACTTGCTTCAACTGATCCCACCACATGAAAACTTTTCCATGCAAATTATATGTGGCAATTCTAGATTCTAGATTAGATGAGTAGTTGTGCAATTGAAAATACTTCTTGATTCAAAGCAACCAAAATTCAACATCATCTTCCATTTCTTTTTCATCATCAAAGGATGGTAGTTTCATATTCCTCATCTCTCCTTCCAAGCTTTCCAACTCATGTATTCTTCTTTTATGCCTAATAGGAGACGCTTCTAGACTGTTCCTTGAATATTCATATGCATCAAACATCTTAGCTGAGTAAGGAGGTGAGTGATGTCTATGAGTTCTACTATAACTTCTTGAATGACTAGGTCTTTTGTAGTTATATCTTCTTTCATATTGTGGGCATTCTTCCTCCTATATTGAGTCTCATCCATTATTTCCATTCCTCTACAAATGAATTAGGATTTGCATTATCTAAGAATTTATTTGGTTCTTTTGTTTCATCATCTTCTCATTGTTTTTTTTTACTCCGCACTTCCATTCTCAAGATTCTCACAATCTATATCAATGTTGTTGGCTCCATTCTACTCCTATTCCCTTTAGATTATGTTTATATATTACCAACATTGATAGGTTGGCCTTTGGCTTCTCTTTCATGGATAAAGGCTCCCTCCCCATATTCTATGAATCTAATTGATAATCCTAGCTTGAACTTATTTTATTATACCTATAAATCTACAAAATGTGCAAGCAACCATTTTCTAAGAATTATTCTTATTATAGAAATTATGTTAATTAATGTTACAAGTCCTTTTTCTGCTCAATTCATGAAGAATCATGTCATAATTTTCCAAATTTTAATAATTCTAGGTCGATCTCTTCTACATCAGCTTTCCAATGACTATTCTTTTTTTAATTTTTGAGTTGAAAGTTATGGATCTCTGAAATCAAGAATTTCATCCCTTTTCTACACCTATTTCACAGGTAGAATAAATCTTAGAGGCCAATGTTTGCCCCATGTAGAAGAATTTTTGGCGAGAACCAGGAATTTTTTTATATCAACATTGATAGCATTTATGATTTGGAACACAAAGAAACTTTAAGTTTTGGAATGGGATTCTCTAGTAAGATTCTACAATAATCTAGAATTTGCAACTTTGTCTTTTAATAAAAAATCCAGACTTAGAATTCTTAGTAAATTCGTTATCTATTGATGTGGATGATGAAATGGCATTGGCATGGAATCATTGGATGACATGGAGTTTACATGGAATCAATCATCGGAGACTACTTCCCTTTCTCCTCTCCTTTATATTCCTTTGGTTCGGTCTGATCCACTGGCCCACTGGTACAAGCCTCCATATAACTCATGCCAATCACCTTTATTCTGGTTGAGTCCACAGATCCACCGATCCACTAACACAAGCCTCCATATAATTCCTCCAATCGTATTTGGTTCAGTTTGGTCCATTAGGCCACCGACATAAGCCTCCCCGATGACTCTTATATTTGACTTTAGTTCAGTCCACAGAGCATTGAGTTAGATTGCTCAAATATTCCAATCACACAGGGAAATGAGAAGGACCTATCATGGGTTGAGAGTTGGTGAGTATGGTATATTACTCGACACTAACTAGGCATATGAACTGGGAAATAATGTGTCAATCAAAAAGTACACCATGAAAAAACTTTGTAGGGTTTCATAGTTCTCTTTTCGCACACAAGTAGAAAAGGGTCCCATGTTTCCTATAAACATTCTACAAAAACCTTCCTTGATGCATGTAGTATAAATAAAAATACATATTGTATATCAATGGTGGGGGATCCATGCATGGGATATATCAATGAATTTTGTGCATCATCTTCCCATAAGGAATAATTGTCAACTCTTATGCCAAAATGGTGAAAGAGAGAGGTTTCTAGAATGTCAGGGCCGTGGAGGCTAACTTGAACACTGTAGGGTTGAACGATAACTTTTAACCATGAAAATATCCCCTTTGATGTTATTCCATAACAATTATTTAATTTCACTCAATAACTTCTTGTTATCATTTTAGTCCATGCAATTGAATCTTGATAAGGCATATGGTTACATGTATCACACTCTTCCTATATTATCAAACCTTTATCATATATAGCAATAAAATAAAGTCACATAGCAACATCAAATTGATTCCCATTTTTCTTAGCTAAATCATGAAGCAACTTACCCATTCTAAGAGCCATTAAACTACTACATGTTTGGAAAAAATGGCTTTAAAAGTGTACTTGTTTGATCTCATTAGTGTCAATAGAAAAATATTTTTCACCCCAAAAGGAAAATTCATCCAAACAACCTCTATCTTATAGTATCCCCTTGAATTCTTAGTGTTGTAAACTACAACTCTGATACTACTTTTTCATAGACTGATATCAACAAACCAAAATATTTCTCTCTTTATGCTTCTCTTATACAGAACTGAAACATATTGATTGTCCTAGTACTTAAAAAATACACTTCATGGACTGATTCTGAGGTATTATACCAATTAAAAATAATAAAGAAGCATGAAAAAAACACTTGTAGTCTTCAATAACCATGCTAAATTGTAAAATAATTATTAATCATGCCATGAAAAACAATAAACAACAATAGTCATAACATAAACACATTACAGAGATAGTATTTAATAGACAACAAAAATGAATAAACAAGAAGAGAAACACATGAAAAAGAACTTATATTTAAATGTGATTACACCAACTCACTTCAGAAGCTAGACGTTCCACCCAAAATTAGACACGACTATTCCAAATCTCAACAACAGGTCACCCCTAAGATAGGGCTATGATTTCATAAGGATGGATCAGAGACTGACACTCAAATTCCCAAAATTGTTAGCAATCAATATCTCCACGGGTTTCTCAAAGACACAAAAAAACCCAATTTACCATCTCTCTTTCCTTCATATTACACCACCCAAATAAAATGAACCCTTACTCACTGTCATAGATTCCCTTAGACTATCCACCTCTTTCCATGGGTCTAGTGTTAATATTACAGAAATCTCAATGTTGAAACTCTCACTATTCACATCTTTGAACAAGGTTTACCAACATGCCAATGCATCCATGGACTCATAAATCAATTCATTGTTGGAACAAACTAGTGATTCCTACAATCTAGCCAACAGTGGTGCACTACCTTCAACAATTCAGTTTCCATTTTCCATGCTCAAACCAAGGATGAGAAAGAAGAGTGAATTGAGAGACAAACAATTCCAAAGGATTTCAGTAAAAATGAATGGCCAACCCCAAGACAATCTAGAATAGGGTTTAAATATTCAAACTCATAACGTGGTCTCCCCAAGAGGATCACATTCCCCCCTCATTATCCCCCCCAACACAAACATGGGTTACTCAATAATTAAACAAGTAATTTACCCTCCCCCCATCCCTCTCTCATCTAATCATAGCCCCCTATAACTCTTGTCCTTGTTTGTCTCGTAGTCAAATATATATTATGTTCAAACCATTACATTTCCTAGGAACTCCATCCCATTTCAATTTCTCAGGCACTCAGTCCTTTCACCAAATAAACAAAATACATTATTAATCTAGGGACACAAAACTAGGGTATTATAGTGCCCCTCCTCATGGTGTCTCTAGAAAGTAGACTCAAACCATTCAAATAAGTTGGAGGCTCAAACTTAGAGATCAGATGAGAGGGGAAATCAAGGCATAACAAAGATCTATAAAAGGAATCTCAGAAAGAACTTGAGAAAGAGGAGACAAGTTATAGTACCATAAACCCTTCACAAATTGTTTTCAATATGGTATAAAAAGTGGACATAAATCCATACCAAGGTGAGATCAATGCATTAAAATAGAATCACTGGTTGCAACAACTGGAATTTTATTTCAAATTTCACGATTGTATAGATGAAGAAAAAAAAAATCATTTTCCAGAATGAATTTAGAGGGCCATGCCTTAACCTGGAGGGAAATACATATGGAAACACTTAGGTCAGAAGGTGATCGTCTAGTGACTATGTGGGAGGACTTCAGAACCCTCATAAGGTCCCAATTCTACCCTATTAGGTATGTATAGGACCAATTGATTCATTGGAACTACTTCATGCATAATCAAGGGAAGAATGTATAGGATTACACCACCAAGTTCAGAAAGATGGCCATCATTCTGGGTATCTCTCATAAGAACCCATATGTAATCCTCAATTATTTATGGGGTGTACATAGATATATATGAAACCAAGTGATTATTTTTAACATAATCAAAGTGGATGAGGAATGTGTATAGGTACAATATTTGGAAAACATAGGCCACAAGAAAGGGCAACCAAGTGGATCCAAGGAAAGAGAGCACCAGGGAGATTCCAATGAGGGGAAGAATAAGTGGAAAGGGGGAAAGGATAAGAAGAAGATAGATTGTTCACATTAGTGCAAGGATCCTAGCAACCATTTTAACCATTTCAGTATTGATGGGAACACTGAGTAAAAGTGTTGGAAACAACATCCATAGTTGAACCCAAAGAACCGAAAGAATGATGCAAAGAAAAAGAATCTTCTAGCCATGGATTTGATCAATTAGGTTGAAAGTAGCTCCAATGTGGATGAGAATAGTGTATGGACATTAGAATATAAGAGGTTAATATGAATATCCTTAATCACCAGGAAGAGAATGAGATGACCAAAATATTCTACATCAAGATCCAGGTCAAGAAGACCAAGATAGATTCCTTGTTCAACATTGGTTTACATGATAATCTCATAGAAGGATATATGGTCATCAATCTTGTATTGGATATTCAAAATCATCCTATCCCATATCCATTAGGATGGCTAAATAAGGATGCACAAATCAAGCTACTGAAATAGTGTAATATTAAATTTGGTGTAAGTGTTGATTTTATTGTTCAAGTAGAATTGGATGTAACACCCCTCGATGTATGTGGAGTGGTGTTTGGAAGCCACTACATGTATATGGGGGATGAAATATTCATGTGAACAGATAACCAATACAAAATAATAAAGGATGGGAAGTACTACATAATCAACTTGCATAAAATAAACTCAAATATCTCACTAGTAAGTACCAACTAATCCAAGAAGTTGATTAGTTCTAGTAAGAAATATGTTTTACTTTTCTTAAGAGAAAATCATATAGAATATAATTCAATAAGAGTAAAGGAATCCTTGGAGGGGTGTGATAAAGACTGGAAAAATCATTTGGAGGAGTTTCTTCATGTATACAGAGTAGTGTTCTAGGACCCTAAAAGGACACCACCCAAGAGGGAATTGAACCATGAAATACATTTATTGCTAGAATCCCCATTGTCGAGTATTAGGATATATAGACAATATATTTTGGAGGAAAATGAAGTGAATAAATAGTTGCAAGAGTTTTTAGAGGAGGGTGTGATTCGGCCAAGCATGACACCTTCCAGGTCACCTATCATAATTGTAGAAAAGAAGGATGGGACTTGGAAAATGTGTACCAACTACATAGCATTGAAGAAGATTACACTAAAAAACTGATATTGTCTTCCTAAGATCAATGATCTATTAGATCAGTTGCAACACAAAAAATATTTCACCAAGTTGGATCTCAAATCAAGATACAACCAAGTATGCATCAAGGAAGAATACACCTGGAAGACTACCTTCAGGACAAGGCAAGGTTTGTATGAATGGTTGGTCATGCGATTTGGTTTATGTAATTGATCAACTACATTTATGAGACTGATGAATGATGTATTACGATGGTATATCGATTCAATATTTATAGTCTATTTGGATGATATACTGGTTTATATTTCTACCAAGGAGGATCACATCTCACATCTCATGTAGGTGTTAGATACTTTGAAGAAGCCCCAATTGCTAGATACACTCAAGAAATGTAAGTTTTCTCAACAATCTTTAGTGTATTTATGGTATGTGATTGGTGGAGGGAGATCAAGGTATATCCTATAAATATGGAGGCCATAATCAAATGGATAGTTACTAAAAATGTTCAAAGTTAGGAGTTTTTTTCGGGAAACACAGTACTTGCAGAAGTTCATAGATTCATTTTTCAGTGGTAGTTTTTCCACTCCACACCATAATAGCATGTTGTAATATTTTCTAGTGGGGGGGGGGAATTAGAAGAAGGATTTCGATGAGATGAAAAGAAAGATAAGCCAAGCATTGGTTCTCGCATTAACAAACTTGAAAAATTATTTCAAAGTGAAGATATATGCAAGTCGGTATGCCATGGGAGTAGTTTTGTTTCAAGGAGGAAGGCATGTATACTATCATTTAGAAATATTTCATTGGTCAGTTCTCAAATACTCTATTGATGACCAGGAACCTTATGAATTGGTTCAATATTTAAAGAAGTGGAATAACTATCTCATGGTAAAGGAAACCATCATTCCCATCGATCAACAACCACTACAATATTTCTAAGCATAGAGTAAGCTATAACAAACAAGGTGTTACAAGTGGATGGGGTTTTTATAGTAATTTTCATCTAGTCATGAAGTGAAATAAGGGAAACAAAAATATGTTGAAGAAATTCTTTCAATTTCACCCACATCAAATATTACATATTTTGGAACTTTGATGCACATGGAACCTTTTACCCATGATGCATTTAGAGAGGCATACACAAAATTTGAGAACTTCAAGGAAGTGTTTAAGTAACTACAGGTAAAATTCATATAGAAGAAGATGATGAGAAGGTTGAATATCATTTTCAGAATGGGTTACTCTACAAGCTTGAGAAAATATTTTTCCCTAAAGGAGAATTACTATAGCTTATTACAGAGGCTCACACCTCCAAGGTTGCAGGACATTTTGGTATTGGGAAGACAATTTCCAACTTACAAAGGTATGTGTACTAGCCCAAAATGAAAGAATATGTAGCATGATGTATTATAGGATTTATACTTTGTTGTACCAAAAAGGTCTATACCATCAATTACATGTACCCACTCCACCTTTGGAAATCCTTTCATGGATTTTGTGGGAGGTTTACCAACAACCAGGAAGGGACATGACTACATATCTGTGGTAGTTGACATGTTCAACAATATGTGCATTCTCATGACTTGTAAAAATACCATCAAAGAACAAGAAGTAGCAAACATGTTCTTTGAACCTGGCTAAGTGTATTTTGGGATAAGGAGGAGCATCATCTCATACATGGATACCATATTTATCGGTACATTTTAGACGACATTGTGAGACAAGATAGAGACTAAGTTGAAGAGATCTACAACATTCCATCCATAGATAGATGGGAAGAGAGAAGAAGTCAAAAATACTTTGGTGTATATTTTGAGGGCTTACAATTAGAAGCATATGAAGACCTGGGATGAAAATCTCATCTACATATAACACTCTTATAATAGAGTAGTCCACACTTCTACTAGTAAGTAACCTTTTGAAATTTTCTTTGGATATTTTCCACCTTAACCCTTGGTTGTCATATATGGACAACAAGGAGGGGTGAGGGCTATACGGATTTATGACCTTAACGAAATGAAAAACATATCTATAAAATTAACACAGATATACAAAGAACAATAACAAAGATATAGTGAAACTTCTATTCAATAAATAAATATGTTGAAACTATAAAATGCATAATGAAACAATCTTACTTCAACGGTGGTAGCTAATCTATGAGAAGAGATGTGGTGGTTGTGCACATTCATATGAGAAAAATGCAATGAGGCCTCCAGGCCTTTTTAGCATCAAGAATAAATCAGAAAAACAAAGACATCCAAAAACCTAATCCTAGGAGATGAAGCGCCAAAACTCATGTGGGCCTCGATGGGGTAAGTTGGTACATCAACTTCCGGGGGTCGTAACATTTGCATAGGATCTATGTTTTAGGTACACGATATCCCGTTGGAAAGGTCTATCCAAGGAATACAAGTGTTTTCATCATAGTTTGACTCTATCTACATTGTGACTATGGTGAGGCCAAAAAACGTTGTTTAGGGCCTCAAAACGGCCCCAAAAGTTTAACATCTGAAAAGCTAGGAAAAAACCGCCAAGATGAAGATTGTATGTGAACCAATTGGAAGAGGTGGTTGGCCACCGATATCCACCTAGATAAATCCTCTCCCCTTAGATATAAATGGTCTCCATTGCATTGATTTCCCCCATCAGATTAAGAAATTTCTACTAAATTCGGCCCTGGGTGAGCCACTTGTCTTGGTTCAGGAACTACCATGCTTTGACAACACGATAAAGCTAAAAAATTTGTTGGTGATTACCCTTGAAGTTTGTTTGCTCGATCTGATCATTGGATTCCTGTTTGATGCAGTCATGATTTAGCTCTGTCGATTTCATCTGTTCTACTATCTCTGAGGAGTCCAATAATGGTGGAAAGTATGGCCAAAGGAGGTCCACATTAAACACTGCATGCAAGCCAATGAAGTAGGGAATGTTGAGCTCGAATGAATTATCACCCACAACCTTGGTGATGGTGTAAGGTCCATAACAAAGTGGAAGAAGCTTCTGATTGGGTCCTATAAGGAATTCTTTCTATAAATGCAACCAAACTTTATATCCCACCTGAAAATTGTGTGGCACCTGGTGTTGATCATGACATTGTTTGTACTTGGCATTGGAATTCGGCAAAATATCTTGAACCTATTGGAAGATTTTATGGATTCGTTCAATGAACCAGGTGGATTTTTTGGATTTGGTTTGAGCATGGGACAATTCTTCCTGTGGACGCAAGGGGTAATGCAACATCCATGGGACCCAATGGTTGAAATCCAAACCCCACCTAAAATGGGTTTGGCTAGTTGAGCTTTGTATGGATCTATTGTAACTATGTTGAACATAGGGAAGACTCTCATCCCATGTGCGCAGATGCTTGGAATTGAAAATGTGTAAGATATGCATGATCATCCTATTGATGACCTTTGTTTGGCCATCCATTTGGGGGTGAAGGTCATGGGTTTGGTGAGCTTGGTGTCTAGCCATGAACAAAGGCTCGACCAAAATGTGTTGAGGAACTAAATATCCCAATATGATATGATGGTTTGTGGTATCCCAAAATGTACCCACACTCATTCGAAGAATATATTAGCAGTGGCCTCCATGGTGATGCTCTTCTTACAAGTAGCCAAAATCGCCATCTTGGAAAATCGATCAACAACCACAAAAACATTGTCATTTCCTTACTTGGTTGAAGGAAGGCTCGACATGTAGTCCATTGGGATGGATTCCCAAGGCCTATTGGGAGTATCCAGAGGGGTGTACATGCCTTGTTTCTTAATGGTCGGTTTAGTAATGGCATAGATCATGTATGACATGATATAATTATTGACATCTTCTTGAAGTTTCACCCAATAGAAGTGTTTATTCAACACTACCACTATATTTTCTATGCTAAAGTGTACTTCCACCCCACTATAGTGAGATTCCAAAATCATCTTCGCTTGCTCACTTGATGGGACATAGAGATGGCCTAAATGACACAACAACCCATCTTGAAGATGGAAACCATTGACAACTGTGTTTGTGCCTAGAATATGGTAGGTATTGGGGAAGTGAGGATATCTCTCATAAAGTTGGGGTTATTTAAGGTCTCATTTATGTAGGAGTGTAACATTGTGGTTAGTGCGAAAACTGGAGGGAGACTGAGGAAATCAATAATGTGGTTGGTTTTCCCTATATTATACTTGATCTTGAGATGGAACTGCTACAAGTATGTGGAACACTTATGATGGAATTCATTCTACAATTTTCCTTGTGTCTGCATGAACTGCAAGGGGCTTATGATCAGTGTGGATGACTGTTTCCTTCCCTAAAATGTAATTCCTCCACTGGAAATAGGATTGTACAATGGATTACATTTCAATTTCATAAGTGGGTTACTTACAAATGATATTTGATAGTGTCTCACTATGATAGGCCACGAATGATATTTGATAGTGTCTCACTATGATAGGCCACGAGATTCCCATGCTAAGTGAGAACTACGCCTACATCATAGTCTGAATCATTTGTCTCAATTTCAAAAGGATGTTGTAGGTCAGGTAATGAGATCATCATGGTTGAGCACAAGTGTTTCTTCAAATCATCGAACACTTTATATTGCGATTGGACCCACACGAATGTTTCCTTTCCACCACCCATGGTCACTTGGCTAAGGTCCCATGCAATGTGGGAGAATCCCAACACGAAACTGTGATAGAAATTGGAAAGGCCTAAGAATATCCAAAGCTTAATGAGATTGGTCGAAGCTGGCCAGTCACAAATGACCTAGATATTTTCTAGATTGACATGCACCCCATGCTCATAAACAATGTATCGTAGGTACTATACATTGTTCATGATGAAGGAGCATTTTTCCAAATTTTCATATAGCTTATGTTGTCGTAGAGTGTGCAGAACCTGCTCAATCTGCTGCAAGTGCTCCCAAATCTTGTTGAAGATGAGGATGTAATCCAAATACACCACCAAAAATAATTGGTGAAAGGCTGCAAGATATCGTCCATCATCCTCATGAAATTTTATGGGGAATTCTTCAAGACAAAGGGCATGACCAACCATTCAAAAATACCTTCTTTGGACTTGAAGGCAGTCTTCCATACATCGGTCTACTCTATTGGGACCTGCCAGAATTCATATCAATATTACTGAAGTATTTACCCCCCTTGATTTATTCAAGGAGATTGCCAATTCAGGGAATTGGGTGTCGGTTCCTAATTGTTATTTTATTTAGGGAATGGTAATCAATGAAGAGTCACCAGGTCCTGTCTCTATTCTACACAAGCAAAATTAGGCTTCCACCATATGATAATCTTCGTCGGATGTGCCCCTTTTCGAGTATCTCTTGGATCTATTGCTTTATTTCCTCATTTTCTAACAGAGAGCGATGATATATTGGCCCATTGGGTAGCGATGTGCCGGGGGTCATATTGACTGAGCTCTTGACTTGATAGTACAGAGGTACCCCAGTGGGTGAGGAGAATATGTATTTTTATTCTTCCACAACCTTATCAACTTGATTCTGCTACATGGAGAGATTTTCCACAAAGGCCATGGATGTGGTTGCAAACTTCAACTCACTTTGAGAGTGAACAATGAAGAAGACAAACTTCCTAGTCTGAAAGATGAATTTCCTGCATTGCTTTGCAAATATGAAGGAAATGGAAGTAGGTGGGACTACCTTGGGTATCCTATACAATTTCCTATCCAAAGTAATAATAACATTATGATTCCTAGACTTAAATACAACATCACATTTCCATAAATAAGGTTGGCCCAAAAGAACATCACAAAATTCAAGGGGGGCGATGTCACACAATACCACATCTTTGAAGTGCCTGATGTTGTAGGGAAGGAGACACTGTTGGTTGATGTGGAGATCGCTCCCTTGGCAGAGCCAATTGATGGTGTATGACTATGGTTGTGGTGTGGTCGATAGATCTAACCTATTGACAACCTATGTTGAGATGAGGTTCTTTTGGATACCTCTATCAACAATGAAGTGCAATGGAGTACCCTTCACCCACATATGTGAATGAAAGAGGCACTCACCTTCCTCTCTCTCATCAAGTTCACTGGGCTGGACCTTGGTGGTAGAAATGGTGGAAATGGGATATGCGTCAATGATCCCTCTCCCTTTTTCTAGTTCTAAATCAATGTCGGATCCCACATATGATTCAAAGTCTTTCACCTCGTGATTTGTAGGATCTTTTAATGACTATGGTTGAGTTTTAAATTTGCATGTGTTAATTATCCAATTGAGAAGCTTATTGAAAGAATGAGGAAAAGAGAGGAATTATGAAAGCCATATACACATATGAAGATCTCAAATGAAGTAATAAACAACAAACCATAACACAAGAATTGATAATGAAATTCGGCACAACATTGCCTACGTCTTCGGGCCTTTGTCTCTCTGGGGGAGGCTTCTTTATTTCTGTTCAAAAGCTCAAAAGTACATCGCAACAGTTCCAATTGGCTACAAGACGGATCTGGTCATGTTCTTCCAGATCTATAGAACCCAGCAAAGAAAACGACACGCAAAACGGATGTCCAGAGCTCCCAGAAATGGCCCGTAAGCGTCTGCTCCTCAATAGCTTACCTGCATAAAAATGGCTTTGGCTTGGCTTCCCTTCAGCATAAATCTTCTCTGACTGTCCTCCATGGCCTCAAACAAGACTGGTTTTTATAGATATGAATTTGGTTATCCATCCCCAACTTCCTCCCAAAATTTGGGCTCCAAAAATGCCCAATATCTCCCAAAAATGGATAAAATTCATTAATACAGGCATAAAATCAATGAAAATCCCAAACTATATAACAAAAAACCCACTTTTGTTTTAAATTTGGGCATAAGCCCCCCAAACTAGGAGCGCGCCCCCTAAACTCAGTCGTATGGATGCACATGTGCCCAAGGGCCAGCCTAAAAGGCTGAGCGCTGGCCCATACCCGACGCTAGCTCCTAGTTATGGGGAGCTTGTATAAGTCCACGGGCTATATAACCGAGCCCCAACAGTTGGCTATAGTCCTAATCTTATGGCGGAGGGTGCACCCCTATCCGTTCCCCCCCCGTCTAATATTCCCGTGCCATTTTAACTCCCCATGATCATAGCCATATGATAAACTATGGTTATATGCAACAATGAAACCGTGGGCTGGGGCGAAGTCCTAACCCTTTCTGCCTCCAACAATTTCTTTGTTTTAATTCAAATAAAAAGATTTCCATATAGTTAATAAGCAACACTAGTGGAGTGGGTGGTTAGCCCAGTCCTACCAGTCCATAGCCCGGAGGGAGGTCAGGGGTTCGACCCCAGTGGAGACCATATAATTTTACATAACTCACGAGCCAACTACAGGGTGCCATGTGGCAGCCCATGACTGGGCCACGTGGAAGCTCTCCAACCAATCAAAAATTTCCATTTGTCGAGCATTAGATGGTCCACGTGTCTGCCACGTACCCTGCCACCTTCCAGCCTCTGCTGTGTGTCTTCCATGTCACTGCCCTGCTAGCCTTGCCACATGTCTGCCATGTCAGCCTGTGCCACATGTCACCCTTACAGTGGTGACACGTGTCACCCTCTGTCTAGTCCAATTGTACCTATCGTACTCCCTGTCACCTGCCATGTGTCATCACCAGAAGCTTCCATATCATCTGTATGGCCGTATGGCCCATACAGTCAGCCTACCACGTGGCACTGTACAGACTGTATGGACTGTACAATCATCCATTTTTTTGCCTGTTTGGGTTTTCGGATATAATGCGATATCTTTCGCATACGAAGCCCGTTTGACGAAGTAAATATATGGCTGGAATCAAGAAGATGAGACGGACGCAATGGCGTTGGTTTCATTGGATTCCGAGCACTTTCATTTTTTAGCCTTTTTGAGCTCTATCAGGCTTCTGGATCACACCTCCCCACTAAAAGACCTTTTGGTCCCCAAAAGGTTACTGACTAGTCAACAAGCTCGGGATAGGCCACCCGGCTTGTCCTCTGTCTCTGAACTCTGTCCTGTGCACCTGTCTCATCAAGATCAACTGTAACACAATCATGACAACTGACAATATATTGTTAGCCATTTGAACCCTGTTACATCTTACTGAAGCCACTATCATCCATGTAGACAAGACTACTAATGATAGCATCAAAAAGACGACTGCAAATGAGCTGATATACTTGAAATATTTGCACGACATGAGCTTATCTTGAAGCAACTTATGATTGATTTTCCATTCAACAATCATTTCTTGTTCTTTCTTAAGATCAATTACTTCAATTGAAACAATTATTGGTTTGTTGCTTGCTTGCACTGCCTTCTTTAATTGTTCCAATTTTTGAAGTGTTTTATTGGCTTTAACATGATGAGCATGAACCACATAATCTTGAGATGCTTTAGTGAATTGATATTGATTCTTTGTCTTGTAGAAGATTTCCTTACGATCATATAAATATGGACTACCTAATACCATTCCACATTCTCTTAACGGCACTACATCACATGTTACTTCGTCCACATACTTAGATGAAATTGCAAATTTGATTGTGCACTGCTTTGTTATGTGCATTTGATGATGATTGCTTATCCATTTAAGTGTGTAAGGCTTATGATG
>ML801862.1:517801-548651 GCA_009831015.1 Picea engelmannii
AGTATTGCATTGAATCTGTTTAACACTATCCTGCAAACTGCAACAAATCGAACCGAGTTAGAACAATCTTGGGCTGTAATCGAACGCGATATAACTATCCAGGAACAAAGAGAAGAAAGACAGAGACAGTTGAGAAACCGTCTTTGATCTAGTCTCCCTTGTTTCATTGTTTAATAAGTATTATCTTTTTGGATGCCTAGACGGTGTGTTTTATAGCCTTAAAACACAAACTCTGGAACAACAGTATGTATGTCTGTGTATGTGTTCATTTTATGCTACATTTGTATATTGTTATTATGCCGGTGCAGGAAGTGTGTTTGATTTCAGGTTTGAGAGGTCTTTGAGGTTTCATGCCATGAGGGCGTGACAGAGTGTTGAGACTCTGAATACCAGTGCACAGAGGGGACACTTATGAACTCAGAGGAGTCAGACAGAGACGTGCTAAGAGCACAAGCACTGAAGTCAACAACTCATATAGAAGGAGGACTTTTGGGGTTACTGAACACCTCTATAGTCAAGGAAATGTAGTTGAGACACTGTTGTCGACAGAACCTTTGAGAAGTTCTGTAGGATCTCTACCAAGAGGGTGTCGAGCGTGTGTACAGAAGTACACAGAGGAAAGAACTCTGCTATGAGTTCTGAAGGACCAGAATTCTATTGAGGATTCTGAGGAGCTCTGTCGGGAGGACGTCGAGCGAAGGGTGCAAGGGCACAGGAGAAAGTATAACTGTTGGGTGTCCTGTGGCAGAGATACTCCGCCAGGAGGGCGTTGAGAGAGTGCGCAGATAGCTAGGAGGAAGAACTCTGTGAGTTCTATCATCTGAAGGAAGCATCCACTGAGGGAGCTTTCACTGGGTTACTAAATACCCAGAGTACACAGGAATAGGTTGCTGGAGTTGGAAGACTGCCAGGGTTATCGTATTCTCCATCTGTGGGATAAAGAAGAGAATGAGTTGCAGTTGTTTCTGTGTCTGAGCCAGGATATTCCTGCATAGAGTGCAGTTGAATTCCTCCGCATAGAGTGCGTTGAGGAGGCTAGACAGAAAGGGCTCTTATTCTCATCATCCCAGAAGCTGAATCGGGTCATTGAAACGTGCAGGAGAAGTGCAGGCGAAATAGAATTCTCAGCAGGTGGTCTGAGTAGAGGGAACCAGGGATTCTATGGTCGCGATTGCACAGAGTTCGTGTGACTTCAACACTTTGAGAGTTGTTGAAGATTGAGTGAGAAGAGTGTGGGTGGAAAATATCTGAAGGTGTCGGAGGATTTGAGCTCAAGAGAAACATTTCCTTCTCATTACAGTGGGAACAGACCCAGGAGAAGTTCCGGACAGGGCAAATCTTGGAACGGGGAGAAATCTCCAAGAAGGAGAATTGACGGACGGGATCCGCGGGAGGAAATCGTGAAGTCTCGCAGACCATCGGATCCGGAAAAAACTGCGTGGAAGTTAAACCCTTGAGCGCAAGAATAACCCAAGAGCCATCGTGTATCGACATATTGGGCTTCGACATTGGACGAAGCAAGAGTTCATACTCTTTGGAATCACGAGTTGCGATTCCCCGAATTAATGAGAGCCGTCGATCGTCAAAGGACAGGTGGCACAAGATCCCATCATATCAGGGGTTCGGAACAAAGCCCATTGGGGTTCGGTGTTCGGCATTGGACGAGGTGAGGCACAGACTCGTTGAAATCGCGAGTCGCGATTTCCTGATTTAATCGAAGCCGTCGATTGGATCGCGGACAAGTGGCAAGAGATCTCAACATCGTGGAATCGACATTCAGGGTTTTCAACCTCAGGGAACACTTATATCATGGATTCGCGATCGGCGAAATTCCGAGGTGACGTGGTCACGTGGGACCCCAGGGAGTGAGTGGAGTCCAGGTGGCATTTAGTCGGGGATCGACACCTCGACACTCGGGGATCGGAATTAGCGGTTGACATCGCGAGTGGCGATATCCCGAGCCGTTGACCGTTGACTATCGGGGTTTGGGGTTCAGAGTTTTGAACTAGACGGGAAGTGCACACAGGATTCGCGAACTCGCGAACGCCGATTTCCCGATTTGTGAAGGGGAGATCACCGAGGAGAGTCCTGTGGGTGGAGAAGACTCCCGAGAGGAGTTGGAAGAGCTTTGACTCTTTAGGCCTAGGTTGAGAGAAGGTCCTAGTGGAAGCGGCTGCTCGCGGAGGGGCAGGCGGCATCATTTAACCATTTTTCTACATCTATTTTACCTTCAAATATATGAATATCAAAATTTATTTATAGCTTGAAGGGGGTGACACCTCCACTCGAGGAAGATGTGTCTCCTATTGGTAGTCATCGAAGTATATCGACAAAATTATCCATCATCTCATTCATTTTTCGTGCAAGGGATTCCTTGAGTAATAATTTAAAGGGATCTCCTTCCCCATCATCTCTCTTTTCTTCCCCAATGGTATAACATAAATTTCAACGAGGCCAATATTGAAAAGGATCAACTGTTTCGAGTCCCAACTGCTTATACCCTAACCTTTTTGGGGACATGCACAAAGAAACAAATGAAGAGCAGATCACTCTGATACCAATGATCTAGATTTATGACCGAAACAAAATGAAATACATATCTATAACATTAACATAGAGATACATATATTAGTAAAAAAGATATTATGAAACTTAACTTCTATTCAATAAAGAAATATGTTGAAATTGTAAAGAGAAGAATGAAACAATCTTTCTCTAATGGTGGTAGATAATCTCTAAGAAGAGATGTGGTGGCTAAGCACATTCGTTTGAGAAATTTACAATGAGTTCTCCAGGAAAAAAACAAAACACATATCTATAACATTAACTTAGATATACAGATATCAGTAACAAAGATACTATGAAACTTAACTTCCATTCAATAAAGAAATATGTTGAAACTGTAAAGAGCATAATGAAACAATCTTTCTCTAATGGTGGTAGGTAATCTCTAAGAAGAGATGTGGTGGCTAAGCGCATTCATATGAGAAATTTACAATGAGTCCTCCAGGCCTTTTTAGCATTAATAAGAAATCATAAAACCCTATAAATCCAAAAACCTAACCCTAGGAGATGAAGCGCCAAAATCATGTGGGCCCTGATGGGGTAAATTGGTACATCAACTTCCCAGGGTTGTAACATTTGCATACGATCTGCGTTTTAGGCGCACAATAACCTGTTGAAAAGGCCTATTCGAGGACTACACATTTTTTGTCACATTCTAAATCTATATATAGTGTGACTATGACGAGCCCAAAAAATGTTGTTTAGGGCCTCAAAACAACCCCAAATGTTTAGGACCTCAAAATCTAGGAAACACTGCCAAGATGAAGATTGTATGTGAGCCAATTGGAAGAGGTGGGTGGCCACTGATATCAACATGGATAAGAGGGAGGAACGCATAAGATATGCATTAAGAGTAGAAAACATTATTGAGAATAGTAGGAAAATACATTTTCAAGTATAGGAGATGCTGAAAAAGTCACAAAACAATACAAGGCCATACATGATCAACATATAACCAATAATTCATTTGAAGTGGGAGACAAATTTTTTTTTACAAATGAACAAGGAAATACTATAGATTCCTTGTAAGAATATCAAGGATATGCAATATGGACCTTTAGATATATTGGAGAAGGTGGGAGATAAGGCCTAGAAATTTAGTCTACCACCATAAATGTGGATTTACTCAATAGTGAATATGGATAATATAAAACTCTACGAGCCTTCCATGTTGGATCAAGAGGAGGAGAAGGTCTGACCTTCCATAGATGACTTAGTATAATATGCTCAGGAAGAATTGGAAAAGGACATAGTTTTTTAGAAGAGGTCCATAACTACAAGATAGGGGTAGCTTGACCTTTGGCAGGTTGGGTTGAAAGGACAACTTACAGGAAAATCAAAGTGGTACTCCAAGAAGAAAGTAGAGGAAAAATTACCTCACATTATTCAATAAATATTTGGGGACCGAAATCCTCCCTAAATGGGGAGGTATGATGAGGATTGCATCAATTATTTTATTATCCATCTATCTCGATGCCTTAAGAGTGAAAAATTGGGGTTTAAAACCTCCGAGAGCCATTTTGAGGCATAAAATGGCATTTTTTGGGATCATAAATTTCTTAAATTTATCTAAGACCCCTTGATGTTATTATACACATTGACACCTTTCTAACAATGTGAAAATCATGTCAATCAGAGCTCGTATGCAAAATGTATGCCTCTCGCAAGTTGACCTATCTTGTTGACTAGGATGGTATGATTGGATGCCACATTATCTCCCATTGCTCATGCATATGGGGCTAGTGACATATGTACATTCAATAATATTATAGAAGGTCCAAAACCTTATGGCAATTGAGGTTTGATGAGGTCAAAATCCTACCCCTATATGGATATTAGGAGATGTTAAATATTGGGCCACTAAGAGGAGTAGGGGTTCCATTCTTTAGCATTGTATTTGTTCCATTATAATTGAGGAGATCACCTAGGAGTGGTATTTTGAGAGAATAATAGAGGAGGATACATTTTACAATAGCCATACAACCCATAGTGTGAAACACAACTCCAAAGAGAGTGTCTATTTCTTTGTGCTTGCATTTGAAGAAAAGAGAGTAGAGCAACCTCACCTTCTATCTGAGTTTTCTCTCATATTAGGTTTCACGGGTTATATCTTTCTTTTATTTTTGGATGGTGTGTGATTATTTATTTCTATTCTCTATTTTTTGCATTTAAGCTATTTCATACATTTTAAGAAGAAAACTAGTAATTAAAGAATTTGAGATCTAAAGGAAATTAACCTTCAGAGTAAATATTTCAGTATTTTATTAGATTTCTTTTTATGAATTTTTCAGTGGAATATCCAATACAATTTATAGATCATGTAGTATTTTAAAACATAGAATGTGAATTATTTATCAACCATAGAATAAGAATATTGTGGTGCAATCGATGCGAGAAAAATTGCTATGTGTATTTGACATCTTAAATGAAAAATTGGATTTCCAGTCAAGACATTGATTGTGGTATATTGAGATAATAAAAATGCATTATAGGTTACATAAAACCTTATTGTAGACAACAAAATGAAGCATGTGCAACTTCATGCTCATTATTTGAGACAATTGGTATAAGAAAATTTTGTAAGTGTTATTTGTTGTAATATAGATGCTCATATTGTTGATATAATTATGAAGCCTCTCTCATAATCTATGTTTGTGAAAATTTGATATTTTCTTGGGTTTCAAGAAACCAACATTATGGGGGATTTCTAGAAGTAATTACACCTCCTGAACCTATAGAGTGTTGTTTTGATGAAGGGTCGCTAGTATAGAAGGATTTACATGTTTATAACATCTTCGTATATTCTAGAGATTGTTAATTGAGAGTCAACAATCAAATAGGAGAGTCAATTGGGAGCTCAACATAGTGGTCGACTTGGTAATTTACTTAGGATTCGACTATGAGACGAACATGATAGTCAACTAAACATTCAAATAGTTGGGAATTTATAATGAAAAAGTTGACTAGTGTGAAAAGCAAGGTATAAATTAAGGAGTTACTTATACATATTAACCAATATAAGTAGAACTCATCTTCTTCATTACAAGGAAGTTAGTTACATCTTGGTGTTATATAATATGGCCCTATGGGTCGATCTATAATAATAGTGAATGTGTATGTCTTCTGTATGGAAATATTTTAGTTTCTTACACCTATTTGTTTGTTGAACTATGCATGATTGTGACAAATTGACATAATTGTGTCTTTAAACACCACCTCTCTCTTTGAATACTATCTCTTTGATTTACATAATCCTTTGATTCTCCAAGATTGAGGTGAAGCATAATTTATGCTCTATTTGAGAGAATTCTTATGCCCCATACCCACTATGTATTCTTCTTATTGTGTCTATTTCAAGTCATTATCATCTATCGATATTCGACATACCTATTGTTGGTATATAGGGAATAATCATTTTCCCCTCTCCAATAGATCTTACCCTATCAACCACAACACATTTTCCTCGAGTTTTGATTAAGAGGACCAATACCTCAGTTTCAATTTTCATCATTTGTAGTTTACCTAATAAGTAGTTTTGGACACAAATCATTAATTCCTAAATGGATGGGCTGTTCTAGTGCTTGACATAAAATCACCCACTAAGTATGGAACGGTTTGCTAGTTCCTTGGTACCCATTATCATTATTGTTAGGCTACCTTAGATCTAGAAATTATTTCCAAGATTGATTACTAACTTGATGAATTATCCCATCCTTAACTATAAATCTTTGTCACATCAAGGAGACTCATACATCATGATGTTAGTGTTCCAAATCTAGTTGAAGTACTTGGATATGCATTGCTCTTTTCCAATATTATTTTGGTCCTTTAGACTAGGATTACCTTCAATGAGCTAGTAGTATATTGTGACCCTTCCATCATAGTGGGCCACATCTCTAACAATTGTGTGCCCCGACAGAGTGACTTTTCTCCATAACATGTTTTATATAGAATTAAAATTAATTTTATGATATATCATGGCTCAGATTCACTCATACCACCTTAAAAAGTCATACATCCATAATTTATTTGGCTTGAATATTTCATGAGCATAAGTCTTCCCATGTCATTTGTAAATAGATTGTATATATACATTACCTCACAATTTGTTTTTACACAAGTGACCTCCATTATCTCTCTAGCATGAGTTCCCTCAAGCAATTACCATAACATTTAGATCACTTCACTCAATAAAGTCATACATGACCATTCCTGAACTAAATTCCATCACTTGAGCTTAGTTTTTACTACAAACTCCATTTCCTTCTATTTCCTCTCTAAGAGAAATCTATAACTTAGAGACATCTTCCTCCCATATCAACAAAGTTATATTGATTTTTTTTTTGCAAGGATTGTATAACTCACTTGCTTCAATTCTTCTTTTGAACTTCAAGAATGGTTGCATGGCCTAATTCGTTCCCACTTGATCATCTAAAAAAAAGTCTTAGAACATTAGAATCCATAATGAAAGAGCTTGGAGACCATTTCATATGATGAAATTTTCCATTTTATTTTTATTTTTTTCAATTAATTATAACACAAAAAATTTAGCATTTTTACCCTTGCAATTGCTATATTTAATTTCCTGTCTACATCATAATACATGTCTACATCATAATACATGGATGATCATGGACTGCATGTTTATTTATTTAATTTCCATGTTACATGGACCAATAATTGTGAAAGTATATAGATGGAACCAAAACAACATATCTAAATGGAGATAGCCTCCCATAATGGAAAGTTTCTTAGATGAAGCATGCAAACATGGAAAGTGCCAAGCTTTTTCACATGGAAAGTGCCAAGCTTTTTCCTGGAAAGGCAGAGATGACGCCCTTTTGTTCAACTTGGAGGGGCTGAGTTTGTTTCACTCAATTTTTTATTTGGATAATGGTATTTTTTCAAGTTGGAGTTTTTATTTTCTGATTATGATTGCGTAATAAAGGAAAATGTTAGAAGGTTAGTTGAGGGCACTAGCAATTACATAGTTTAATAATATCGATATATTATTAAAGTATATATATTGATATATTATTCTTAAGCTTTGTATGTGGACATTCTTGTTCTAACTATGGAGGTTGTCTACACGCCTTCTCCAATACCAACAAAGAAAAGAATAAAATATATATCGTTACATTTTATGATGTAAGACTTTGTTTGAGTATCAATTTTTTTAAGCAATTTCTCCAAAATTATTCGATTGGATCCAAAAGCATGCCATTATTTTATATTTTGTAATAGGTATATATGTGTACGCGTGCATGTAATATGATAAGATTCTCATATCCATAGTTAGTCAATGGCCAAAAGATGTTCCCCCAACAATAATCTTGATGGTATATGTATGTAAGTGGTAGGGCTGTCATCCAACTAAATGTATATTTGACACTTTCAATACATTTATATAATTATAAACATAATATTCAATACATTGAATATTAAATTGGAGCTATTTTCTTGATGGGCTTATGAGAGATGTGATTGGTCAGCATTCATTAGAATGCTTAACACTTGCCAAATACTATAATAGTACGATTATTATATCATTCTAGTCGGTTTATAATGTTGACATTAGATCTTTCTCCTTCGAGAGTTCGAACTCAAAAATATTTATTCACATTTTAATATTAATAATGATATTTTGAAAATAAGTTATTATGAAGATTTTTTTAATTTGTTCTAAAAGTAAGTGAAATATTTTAAAGGAGTTGTTTTTATTTTAATCGTAGATTTATAAGTGTTAAGGATGACTACATTTTAAAATATATATATATATATATATATATATATATATATAAATTATTTGATAATAAAAGGTTTTGAGAGTTTTGATTCTCTAAAAGGAACATTTTAAATTATAATAAATTTACATGTATTATTTTAAAATTTTGTGAAAATAAATTATATTTATATAATAATTATAATTGGAAGAGAAAGGATCATGTTCCTAGAACAATATTAATCAATAATAAGTTGTTTAATATAAGATATAATAAATATTTTAATAATCGATGTTGTTGTTCAATGCCTCACCTAAGTTTTAATAAAGCAATTTTTCCTTGTTTAATATTATAGAAACATATGGATATTGAGGTAGTATTACCTACTTTACACATCTATTTCTATTGGACTTCTAAATGTACTTATCATGTATTAAAAAAATATGAACTCCATTTAAAAAATGTTTTCTCACACTTCATTGAAAATGCTCTTTTGCATTGACTAAGACTACATAATAATAAATTATTTTTTATTTATTTAATTGGTAAGGTGAGTAATTAAGGAATACTAATCATTTTTCACGTCAATTAATTTTTATTTATTTAATTGGTAAGGTGAGTAATTAAGGAATACAAATCATTTTTCACGTCAATCTATCATTAAAATGAAACCTTCCACTAATTTTATGTCATGGTCTTATTTATATGTCTTGTTTTGTTTAAGTAATTGAATTACCAAAATGTTTTGAGTAATTAAAATCTATCATCGTAGAGAATTTTTATAGTGATATGATTTATTGTTGTTTTGTTTAAGTAATTGAATTACCAAAATGTTTTGAATAATTAAAATCTATCATCGTGGAGAATTCTTATATTGATATGATTTATTGATCAGTTTTGGTAATAAGGTTATTTTGATGAAATTTGGTCTTAAATAGTTAGAATTTAGACTTCAAAAAGAGTGAATCTTGTTTTGAAAAGTGTGAATATCAAATTTTTTCAAAGAGAAAAAAACTAATCAAGAAAATGTGAATATTGTAACAAAGTTTGATTATAAAGATGTCAACTTCGATTATAAAATTGTGAATTTGGATTTCAAAAGTGTCACTAAGATTGCATTTGAATTTCAATATTATAAAATTGCATTCTCATATATCAAATTCCACTATGATTATACAACAATTTAATATTTACTTGGATGCATACATATCACTATGGAATGCAAATTATACATTACCATAAATAGTTAGATAAATGTACAATTAATATGATCACAATAAGCACCAATGAAAATGCATAAGAACCATTGATACATACAAAATCATTGAGGAATATGGTTTGGTGTATCTTACCAACTTTGTCACCTTCTTTACAAATACTATAACTAGATTACTATAGAAATATTTACAAAACTCACATCCAGATGTTGGAGAAAAGAGACAGATTGACCTTCTCTAGTTTTAACTGAAGGAATGTATAAATAATATGAACTACTAATTTATGAGTTCTTACATAACACACATCATTAAAAAAAAATGACAAATTTGTGGAATTTATTCCCTCAAATAAAGTTTAATTTATCTATATCAATCTTATTCTTGCTATTATTCTCCATATATTTTTGTTGTGCCTTAATTATTACAAATCCTTCCAAGACCATTATAAATTTTGATTTTCCAAGACAATTATAAATTTTGATTTTATTGTTGAATATTATATTGATTGATACCTTTTAACTTTTAAGATACACCCTATTGATACCTTTTAACTTTTAAGAAACATGTTCTTTGAGATATTTTTTTTTGGGGGAAGATGATGTTTTACATAATAGAAACATCTTATGTAAAGAACACATATGTAACTTTTAAATGTTGAAATCTACATTGTAAAAATAAAATTTGAGCTTAAAAATTATGATAATCCACATAGATCCATCTTAAATCCATATCTTTCATGCATTAAGGGGGATGAAATCCCTCGAGGTAAAAACCTTTTTCTAGAATGGAAAAAAGACTAGGAAATGTGTAAATGTTGAGGAAATTTAATCCATCTCGATGCATCATAGATCCAAAGTTAAGATGGATCTATGAGCTGCAGTAGCATGCAATTTCTTAGAAAATAAAAACTAAATTTTGTTGATGATTGCAACTTCATGAGACATTCTCCAGGTCATTCTCCTCTGAACTGATTTGAGATGATCTGTGAGAATGCCCATGTGATGGGTGAGTCATTCTCCTCTAGACTAAGTTGAGTTGATGTGTGAGGTCTTTTGTCATGCTCCTTTGGACTGAGTTGAGATGACTTGAGATGGTCTCCTATCAGACTCCTATGGACATAGTTGAGATGACTTGAGATGACTCTCCAGATAGTACTCCTATGGCCATAGTTGAGCTCATTTGTTGAGAGTGAATTCCTTGTGGATGAGCATAGGTGGACATGTCCCTAGTGGTATAACACTAGAGGATGTGTGAGATCCCTTTATATATTTTCAAAGAGTAAGACTTTGGTAAAACCCTAATTTGTATTGTAAAGGGTACAAGTCGGCCCCACCATGTAAATATAATTAATATTGTGTAAAGATTAATTATATTGTTGAGTTATAGAATTTGGCCCTATTTTTCCAATAGACGCATCCATTTGATGTTCTAGGTCATGTATAAATAAGAGTTAGATCCCCATTGTGGATCACTCACTCACTCATTATCTCAACTCCTACCTGTAGGGATGAAGTGCACACTTATCTTATGTGCTAGATTTCTTAGTCATAGAGCACCCTCTTGTGTGCAATAGGGTTTGTGGTGAAAGGGTGATCTTCTCTTGACTCTATAGAAAAGGATTGTTGGGTTTTCCCCTTGGTTGAGAAGGGTTTTCCCATGATAACTTCTTGTTTTCTTGTGCATGTTTATTCTTCTTGTGATCTCGGTTACTGCAACTATTGTATATTGTATTGTTGCATTGTTTATGGCTCAATTTCATGCTAAATTGAAAAGAATCTACATGTTCTTGAACCATCATTAAAAATTCAACATGGTATTAGAGAAGTGTTCCTGAAAGAGCCCTTGCACAAGCTACTCCAACAACTTCCAAACTAGTCGTCACCTTCTTATTGCAACTACAAACCAACCCTTACCCTTTTCCTTGTCAAGCTAGTTTTAGCACTTTCCATTGAAGCGTTGGGCCTAAATTATTCATGATGCAGGAGCATCTCCCATATCAAGTGAGCCAGTGCGAAAGACAATGGACAGCTGGATGAGCGCCAACACAAATTTTGAAATCAACTTGGAAGTTGTTGCGCGATCTTAAATGAGTCATTAAGATGAAGCGCACTTGTATATTGTAATCGTACCTTGATCCTTTAGCTCTCGTCCTTAGTAGGTAGACAACATTTAAGGTAGTTAATGCAAGTAGGTGAAATTGAATGTGTAGATTAGACAGTTTAGCAGCGCAAGAGGGAAACGGGATATAGACACCCTCATTGTGCATTTGTAAGGGGATTATTGAAATTGGAGAAGCAGAAGAGCATAGGAGAATCAGAGAGCTGTGTAAGAACACCCATGTATTGATATTTGGATTAATAAAAAGAAGTTGATTCAAATTCACGGTTTTGTGTTGTTCTCTGTGTAATGATGTTGAATGATATGCTCATAAGTGCTTGCTTCCCGTTATACATTTTCTTTATGTGCTGTGTATATGATCTCATGTTTGAGTTTGAAGTCTGAAGGGAAATGGGAATGAGTTTCAATTGTTTCTTTATTTGAGCCAGAGAATTCCTGCAAGGAGTGTAGTCGAAGTGTCCGCAAGGAGTGCATTGACAGAGAGCTCAAATAGTTTTACTTTTTTTTTCATTTCCCCAAAGTGCAGATGAGAAAGGAGTCATGCAAGGAGTGCGCAGGTCGGGTAAAAGTCTTAGGATTGCGAACCTGAGTGAAGCGTCGAGAGACTGTTGCTGCAGGTGTGCGCAGAGTCGAAATACTTAAAAGTGTTTGAAGGTTGTCGCAAGGAGTGCGGGCAAGAGACTTCTTTTTGAGAAATTGAAGCCGTGGGAAAAGCTCAGGAGGTATAGGACCTTATAGTAGTCATCAAAGAGAAGCACAGGGAATTTGCGCCGTGGAGCTTTCAAATAAACATCGCAAGTAGTGCACAGGTGGACAAGTCTTCGTGGAGGAGTACTTGGTTCATTTCGTAGAATTCATCAGGAGAAACGGATGGTCGGTATTCTCCGAAGAGAATTCGCGACATCCCGTGAGTCATCAGATCTCAAGGAGGTGCAAGGGAGATACTGTAGGTATTCCCGAGAGGTTAAAAGCTCAGGAGGGATAGAGCCATTGATCCAAGTCATCCAGAGCTGTTGGATCACTCGCGGAATTTCCTATCGAGATTTCATGAGAGAAGAGTCGAAGGTTTGGTAGCAACGATCGCGAAATCACGATACGCGATATCCCAATAGTCAAGGGACAGTGTGGGGCCATAGGAATCGACGAGTGGACAGGTGGCACGAGTTTCAGAATTTTGCAGGGTGAAGTCCTGAAACATTGACATCAGGATTCACGATATAGTGAAATCCGAAATCTCGACGAGGTGACAGGGTGTGGAAAAGTCAACTCGAGCATGTGTCGGGTAATCGACATATTGGGACTTGGGAGTTGGAGTACCGAGTTTCTCGATATCGCGAGTGGCGAAATCACGATAAGAAAAGTTCCAAATAAGAAGGGAAGGTCAGCGTTGACTGTCATTGGGTCTCGGGGACTCGAGGGTACAATGCTCGACCACTGACCTCGCGAAGTCGCGAAGTCCGATCCTCCGAGTGCAGAGAGGGGATCGCGCGAAAAGTTCTGTGGGTGCAGATTTCCCGACAGGGAAATAGAAGAACATTAGAGGTCTTTGGGCCGAGGGGAAAGAGGAGATCCTGTGAGCGGACATGCTTGCAGGCGCGTGGTATGTCAAGTTGTATTAGAGCCCAGAAAGGTTCTTTGATTTCTGTAGCAGAGAAGATAATTCACCATGCCACCCAAGAGAAGGGACATGTAATCACCCGATCCAGAGGATAGGTAAATGCCGTGAAGAAGAGGCAGGCAGGTAACAAATCCAGTCATGGAGAGACAAATGTGTGATCTAGGAGCTAGACTCGAAGACATGGAAATAATGCAAAGATGCACAGTCAGTGCGGGGGATCTAAGTGATTCTGAGAATGAAGCTGAGGCTGAACGTGAAGGACAAGTTACAGTTGAAGATGTATCAAACGAGCGTTTGATCAGAGCTATTGCTAGGATGGGTGCAAGAGCAAAGATGGAAATTCCAGTTTATGAGGGAAACTTGGATGCAGAGGAGCTTCTATACTGGATTAGAGCTTTGGACACATACTTTGACTATGAATATGTCGAGGAAGACAAGAAAGTCAAGCATGTTGTCACAAGACTGAAAGGACATGCAGCATTGTGGTGGGATGAACTACAAGCTGACAGACACTACAAGGGCAAGCAGAAGATCAAGAGCTGGGATCGAATGATCACGAAGATGAAGGCGAAATTCATCCCCAGGGATTATCAAATTACTCTGTTCAGGAGAATGCATAACCTGAGATAGAAGATGATGACAGTGAAAGAATACACTGAGGAGTTCTATAAATTGAACATCAGGGCAGGTCATCAGGAGAGCAATGATGAAAAAGTTTCCAGATACATGAATGGCCTGAGATATGATATCCAAGATGAGATGAGCATGGTAACCATCTGAACGATGGAAGATTCTTATCAGATGGCTCTGAAAGCGGAAGAGAAGTTGAGCCAAAAGTAGAGTCAGAGGGGCCGAGGTAGAAATCAACCCAGAGGAAAATCAGTTGCCCAGGATAAATACCAGAAGCCCAGGGAGGAATGGAAGAAACCTCAGACTCGTACAGAGAGAGGTGTAACCTCACAGCGAGGGTAGAAATATGATGAAAAGAGAGGGCAGCATATTGAGCAAAGAGGAGAATATGCCGACAATAACACTTTTCCTCGTACTAGAGGTAGAGGTAGAGGAAGAGGTGGAGTAGTTACATGCTTCACATGTGGGAAGAATGGGCACAAGTCTTACGAGTATCTAGAGAAAAAGAAGGAAATTGGAGAAGCTCACATCACTGAGGCATAGAGGTAGGATGTTGAGGCAGAAGACGCTGAAGGCGGAAGATCGTTGATGATGCGAAAAGTCCTTTTGACACCCGAGAAGGAGGTGGAGAGTTCAGTCCAAAGGACCAGACTTTTCAGGACTGCTTGCAAGACCAAGGATAGGGTATGCAAGGTCATTGTAGACAGTGGTAGCACGGATAATCTCATATCTACAGAGATGGTAGAGAAGCTGGAGCTGGAGACGACTGATCATCCAAGCCCATATAGAGTTTCGTGGCTACAGAGGGGACACCAGGTAACTGTCACTAAACAATGTTTAGTTGAATTCAAGATAGGAGGATATAATGATAAGATATTATGTGATGTCATTCCTATGGATGTTTGTCATCTATTGCTGGGTAGACCATGGAAGTATGATAGAAATGTGATTCATGATGGGAGAATGAACACATACACCCTGGCGAAGAATGGGAGGACACACATGTTGCTTCTGATCAAGGATAAGGAGGTGAAGCCAGAAGTAAACAACACAGTACTTCTCATGAGTGGGAAGGAACTTCTTACAGAGGTTAAGAAGAAGGAGGATCCACAGTTCATTATGGTCAGAAAGACGAATATTGTTTTGACCATCACAAGAGTGGATGATTTACCAGAGGAGATTCAGGAACTGCTGGAAGAATTCACTGATATAGTAGTGGATGAACTACCTCGCTCGTTGCCACCGATCAGGAGTGTGAGTCATCATTTTGATCTCATACCAGGAGCCAGTTTGCCAAATAAAGCCGCGTACATATTGACGCCGCAAGAGAATGAAGAGGTTAAAAGGAAAGTCCAGGATTTATTGGACAAAGGTTTGGTCAGGGAAAGCTTGAGCCCATGTGTTGTTCCAATAGTACTCAGTCCGAAGAAATACGGAGGCTAGAGGATGTGTATTGACTCAAGGGCGATTAATAAGATAACCATCAGGTATAGATTTCCATTGCCGAGGATGGATGATCTAATGGATTGCTTGGGTGGAGCAAAGTATTTTTCAAATATTGATTTGAAAAGCGGTTATCATCAAATCCGCATGAGAGAAGGTGATGAATGGAAGACTGCATTTAAGACAAACGAAGGGTTGTATGAATGGCTTGTTATGCCGTTTGGGTTAAAAAATGCGCGAAGTACCTTCATGAGGTTGATGAATGAAGTCCTGAGGGAGTTCATCAGGAAATTTGTCATTGTGTATCTGGATGACATACTGATTTACAGTAAATCAGTGGCAGAGCATCTGAAGCATTTGGCTACAGTGATGCAGAAACTACAGCAGGAGAAGCTGTTGATAAACATGAAGAAATCCTCATTTATGAAGATAGAGCTCATTTACTTGGGGTTTGTTATTTCTGCAAATGAGTTGAGGATGGATCTAGATAAGGTGGAAGTGATCAAGAATTGTCCATCACCGAAGAATATTTTTGAGGTAAGAAGTTTTCATGGATTGGCTAGTTTCTACCAAAAATTCATCAGGAATTTCAGTGGAATTAGCGCAGCGATGATGGATACAGTGAAGAAAAGACACAAGTCTTTTCGCTGGACAAAAGAGGCTGAGAAGAGTTTCAATCTGTTGAAGAGGAAGATTACAGAACAACCAGTTTTGGTGTTGCCGGATTTCCAGAAGACATTTAAGGTGAAATGTGATGCAAGCGGATTTGCAATCGGGGCAGTCTTGAGTCAAGAAGATAGGCCGATAGCATATTTCAGCGAGAAGCTGAATGAAGTGAAATTGAAGTACTCCACATATGATAAGGAGTTCTATGATGTCATACAGGCATTAAAGAAATGGAGGCATTACTTGATCCCGAAAGAGTTTGTATTGTACAGTGACAATCATGCATTGCAGTTTGTGACTCAACAGGAAAATTTGAATCAGAAACATGTCAAATGGGTTGAGTATATGCAGAATTTCACTTTTGTGATTAAACACATTTCTGGTACTGCTAACAAAGTTGTTGATGCTTTGAGCAGGAAGTGTTTGTTGTTGCAGGAGTTCAGAGTCAAAACACTGGGTTTTGATGATCTCAAGGACATGTACACAGGTGATCCAGATTTTTAGGAGGTGTATGAAGCAGCTGAGAATCCCATTATCAGGGATAGAATTCCATGGATATATTATATGATCCAGAAGGGATTACTGTTTAGAGGTAATCAACTGTGTATTCCGAAATGCTCCATGAGGGAGAATCTGCTAAGGGAGAAACACAGTGGAGGATTAGCAGAACATTTCGGTCATGAAAAAACATTCGCGAAGTTGAACGAGTCATACTTTTGGCTAGGAATGTGAGCAGAGGTCAAGATATTCGTAGAAAGATGTAATATTTTCTAGCATTCAAAGGGAAGAAAGCAGAATGCAGGGTTTTATCAACCATTGCCCATACCCGAGAGGCCGTGGGATGCAATTAGCATGGATTTTGTATTGGGGTTGCCAAGGACACAAAGAGGTTGTGATTCAATCTTTGTGGTGGTGGATATATTTTCCAAGATGGCACACTTCATTCCATGTCAGAAAACTAGTGACGCAACTCACATTGCGAACCTGTTCTTCAAAGAGGTCATTCAACTTCATGGGTTGCTGAGGAGTATAGTTTCGGATCGAAATACAAAGTTCATGGGGCATTTTTGGAGGACCTTATGGAAGAAGCTAGGAACTAACTTGTTATTTAGTTCATCTTATCATCCTCAGACGGATGGACAAACGAAGGTGGTGAACAAAAGTTTGGGAGATTTGCTGAGAAGCTTGGTGATAGAGCACCATAGCCAGTCGGACAACATATTACCACAAGAAGAGTTTTCTTATAATGACTTAGTTAACAGGAGCACAGGGCAGAGTCCATTCCAGATTTTCTATGGCATACAGCCAAGAGGAATTTATGAACTGAGAGATTCAGAACAGATTGTGACTAGGAGCGCTAGTGCAGAAGATTTCACAGAGGCGATGAAAGAAATTCACAGCCAGGTGAAGCAGCGATTGCAGAATTCAAGTCAGGAGTACAAGCGTAGAGCCGATCAGCATAGAAGACAACTTCAACTTGAGGTTGGTGATCTAGTTCTGGCACATTTGAGGAAGGAAAGGTTCCCGAGAGGAACGTATAATAAGTTGAAAAAGAAGAAAATCGGGCCATGTAGGGTCTTGAAGAAACTTGGTTCGAATGCTTACGAGATTGAATTACCCGATGGGGTCGGAATTTCTCCGATATTCAATATCTCTTATTTGTACCCATATAAGATTGATAAAACAAAGATTGAAAATGAGCATCCAATGATCTAGTGGACAAGGCAGATGCCAGTTGCAGAGAAGCCGCAGATGGAGTGCATACTAGATAAAAGAGTGAGCAAAAGGACTAGGCGAAAGAAATAATTCGAGTATCTGGTCAAGTGGAAGAACCATCCAGTTGAAGATGCTGACTGGGAGACTGAAGCAGAGATCCAGAAGCATGGACAGACTGTGTAGGAGCTCATGGATAGGAGCCCATGAAAAGTTTCAGGCGAGGCAGTATGATGCAGGAGCATCTCCCATATCAAGGGAGCCAGCGCGGAAGACAATGGACAGTTGGACGAGCGCCAGCACAAATTTTGAAATCACCTTGGAAGTTGTTGCGCGATCTTAAATGAGTCATTAAGATGAAGCGCACTTGTATATTGTAATCATACCTTGAGCCTTTAGCTCTCGTCCTTAGTAGGTAGATGACATTTAAGGTAGTTAATGCAAGTAGGTGAAATTGAATGTGTAGATTAGACAGTTTAGGAGTGCAAGAGGGAAACGGGATATAGACACCCTCATTGTGCATTTGTAAGGGAATTATTGAAATTGGAGAATCAGAAGAGCATAGGAGAATCAGAGAGCTGTGTAAGAACACCCATGTACTGATATTTGGATTAATAGAAAGAAGTTGATTCAAATTCACGATTTTGTGTTGTTCTCTCTATAATGATGTTGATATGCTCATAAATGTTTACTTCACGTTATACATTTGCTTTATGTGTTGTGTATACGATCTCATGTTTGAGTTTCACTTCTGAATGGAAATGGGAATGAGTTTCAATTGTTTCTCTATTTGAGCCAGAGAATTCCTGCAAGGAGTGCAGTTGAAGTGTCCGCAAGGAGTGCGTTGACAGAGAGCTCAGATAGTTTTACTTTTGTTCTCATTTCCCTAAAGTGCAGTTGAGTAAGGAGTCGTGCAAGGAGTGCGCAGGCCGGGTAAAAGTCTCAGGAATGCGAACCTGAGTGAAGCATCGAGAGACTGCTGCTACAGGTGTGCACAGATTCGAAATACTTAAAAGTGTTTGAAGGTTGCTGCAAGGAGTGCGAGCAAGAGACTTCTTTCTGAGAACTTGAAGCCGTGGGAAAAGCTCAAGAGGTATAGGACCTTAGAGTAATCATCAAAGAGAAGCACAGGGAATTTGTGCCATGGAGCTTTCAAACAAACATCGCAAGTAATGCACAGGTGGACAAGTCTTCGTGGAGGAGTACTTGGTTCATTTCATAGAATTCATCAGCAGAAACAGACGGTCGGTATTCTCCGAGGAGAATTTGTGACATCCTGTGAGTCGTCAGATATCAAGGAGGTGCAAGGGAGATACTGCAGGTATTCCCGAGAGGTTAAAAGCTCAAGAGGGATAGATTCGTTGATCCAAGTTAGCCAGAGCAGTTGGATCACTCACAGAATCACCTATCAGGATTTCATGAGAGAAGAGTCGAAGATTTGGTAGCAAGGATCGCGAAATCACGATACGCGATATCCCGACAGTCAAGGGACAGTGTGGGGCCACAAGAATTGATGAGTGGATAGGTGGCATGAGTTTTGGAATTTTGCAGGGTGAAGTCCCGAAACATTGACATCAAGATTCGCGATATAGCGAAATCCAAAATCCCGACGAGGTGACAGGGTGTGGAAAAGTCAACTCGCGCGTGTATTGGGTAATCGGCATATCGGGACTCAGGAATTGGAGTACCGAGTTGCTTGATATCGTTAGTCGAGAAATCAAGATAAGAAAAGTTCTGAATAATAAGGGAAGGTCAGCGTTGATTGTCGTCGGGTCTCGGGGACTCGAGGGTACAATGCTCGACCACCGACCTCACGAAGTCGCGAATTCTGATCCTCTGAGTGCAGAGAGGGGATCGTGCGAAAAGTTCTGTGGGTGCAGATTTCTCGACAGGGAAATAAAAGAACGTTAGAGGTCTTCGGGCCGAGGGGAAAGAGGAGATCATGTGAGCGAACGTGCTTGTGGGTGTGTGCTACGTCAATTCACTGGAAGTTACGACCTAGTCCAATGTTCCACGTACAACTCTCAGATAAAAAAATGAAGAAGTTTTTATTTTTGGCCCTAGGGTTTCTAGGGTTTCTACAAGTCGTTGGGGAATTTTTCAACTCACTGGGGTTCTTTTGATTCTCCAAGGATTCTTGTTGGCAGTCATAATTCTAACGAAACCTATGGTTTCTAGCCATCATGAGTTTTTTGAAGCTAGGGTTTCTAGCCTAGCTGTTACGGTTTGTGAAGAATCTACAAGCCATGAGGAACAAAAATTTGGTGGAAGACAGGCTTGATGGGTCAAGCAACTTCATCTCTTGGAAGTCAAGATTACACATCACTCTGGAAGAGGATGACCTATTGAGATTAATAGAAAAGACTCTACTGAAAACAACAACCGATGAAGAGAAGAATGAATGGAAGGTAGATGATGTCAAAGACAAGAAGATAATAATATATTCAGTAAGAGATCATCTAGTACCTCACATATATACCTTGAAGACACCTTATCAAATGTATGATGCACTGAAGACGATGTTTGCGAGAAACAATACTAACAGAGCTATCACATTGAAATACCAACTTCAAAATATTAAGATGACAAAAGATGACACCATTGCTACCTTCTTCATGAAGATTTCAGAGATCATAGATCAATTAGGGTACATTGGAGAAACCATCACAGACAGATATCTTGTCATGATTACTCTCAATTCTCTTCCAAGACATTGGGAACCTTTCATTCAAAGTATCAGTGGAAGAGAAAACTTACCTTAGTTTGATCATCTATGGGCAGATTGCACTCACAAGAAAACTAGAATTATAGCCAGAGGTGTGCAAGACTCCCATCATGATGAAAACCAAGCCCTTGATTCTCATACAAAGAGAGGCAGAAGAAATAGAAGATGTTTCAGCAAATCATTCAAAGACAAGAAAACTTCAGCAACTCCAGGTCATGAACATAGAAAAGGCATTTCAAGGATTCAATGTTTCATATGTGAAAAGTATGGACACATTGCGAGAAATATTCCTACCAGGAAGAAAGGAAAACAACATGCATCCATTGGAGATGTTGATTCAAAACCACCTCAGAGAGATGAAGACATAAAATATGAATCATTCTTCTTCATTTCAGCACTCTCAGGTACCGTTCCTACTAATAGTGATATTTAGTTGATTGACAGTGGTGATTCCAAACACATGAGTGGATATAGAGAACATCTTATAGACCTTGTAGTGAAAGATTCTAGTCTGCATGTTTTTATTGGTGACAATGCCAGATATACTATGAAGGGAGTTGTAACTTCTTCTTTCCAACTAGATTCTAACATACCTCTCCAATTAAGTGAGGTACTATATGTACCTAGGATGAAAAGGAACCTTTTCTCTGTTTCTTCCTTAGAGGATGAAGGCTACAAGGTTACCTTCTCTAAAGGAAAATTTCTTACATGGCACAAGAACTCACACATGGATTATGCCCAGGTGATTGGTGTTCTAGAAAAAAGTTTGTACAGATTGACTATCCGACCAGTACATGCCTCGTTACATGATACTATTAGGTTGAGGGAGCTATGGCATAGGAGAGTTCCTCATTTACATTATAGATCCCTTCCTTCTTTGGGGAATATGGTGACAGACCTTCTAGAGATACATACTAAGAATGATGGCATTTGCAGAGGTTTTTCTCTTGGAAATAATGTCAAGGGGTCCTTTTCAAGCAGTGACAATAGATCCAAGCGTATCTTTGAATTTATACATACATATGTTTGTTGACCCATGACTATTTCTTCCTTGAATGAATATTTTTACTATGTTCTCTTCATCGATGATCACTCTCTAAAGACATGGATTTACTTCTTGAATACCAAGTATGGAGTCCTTGCGATATTTCAAGAGTTTAAAGATCAGGTTGAGAACCTGACCAGGAGGAGGATCAAGATGTTGAGATCAGATAATGGAGGAGAGTACAACTCCATGGATCTCATTGATTTTTGTATTGAGGTAGGGATCAAGACAGAGTACATCATTCCTTATAACCCTCAACAAAGTGGGGTTGCAGGGAGGAAGAAAAGATCCATTGTTGAGGAGACCAAAGAAATGATACATGATCAAATTTTACCTATGATTTTGTGGGCAGAGGCATCTGTGACAAATGTATATGTTGAGAACATGCATCCCCATAATATTATAAAGAACATGACTCTTGAAGAAGCTTTCAACAGAGTGAAGCCTGAGGTTTGACACTTCAAGACATTTGGGTATCCATTATACTTTCATGTACCCAAGGAGAAGAGGACCAAGCTAGACCCTTCAGGCAAAAAGAGTACATTTTTGGGGTACAATGAAACTTCAAAGGCATATCAGATCTACATAAATGGTCAGAGAGAAATTGAGGTTAGCAGAGATTTCACCTTTGAGGAAGAGATAGACTTTCGAATATCCAAATAATTTCATATGGATATTGAGAGTGAGAAGAAGGAAGAAACAATACCTTCTCCCCATTCAATAGTTCAAAGGGAAACAATTACAGATCTAGTTGATCAATTGATCAAGTTGATGTTCCCATAGACATTGTAGTAGGAAAGAAGAGGCCTATGTTGGTTTACTGAGAGGGGGGGCAAATCAGTAATAGAGAAATTTAATCCTTTTTAACCATAAAATTCAAGTGTTATATCAGTGTAGCATTATCATACAATAGTTGTAAAGTAAACAAACAATCAACAAATGAGCAATCATACACATACAAAGTACACCAATGTTTTTACATGGAAACCCAAAGTGGGAGAAAACCACATAATGATTTTTCTTATATCTCTTTAATAATTACATTGATTGGAAGCACCAACTTCCTTTGTTTTCTAGCTGCAACTGGAAGAAGGCTCTAACCCCCTAGTTTCTCAGGCTACAACCTGAGGGAATATCCAACTCCCCGATTCTCTGGCTAGAACCATAAGGAGGATACAACCCCCTATGTTCTTTGGCTAAAACCGAAAGGTGGCTACAACCACATGTCCTTTCCCTATACAACCGCCCTGTCATAGAAGTAGAATGATGGAACCAATGTCACACTACCACTGTGAGATATACTGTTGTAAACTTGTACCAATCAACATGTACCAAACAACCTGTAACAACCTGTACCAATAACCTATTCCAACATGTACCATACATCAACCTGTACCTCAACTTGTACCATAAACAAGTGCATGCACCAAACCTATACAACTAACCGATCATAATAACATGTCCAAACAATGTATCACAACAACCTATATCATCAATATTATCAACCAAATCAGATCTACTCACTAAGATCAATCACCAAGACAAATATAAAACATATGCACAATATCACCAAGATCTGCATCAACCGAGGATAACACAACAACTCATAATCATCACCAAGATCAATATGTGCTTCTAATAATATACCAAGACAAGTATGCTACATCATCGATAAACCATCTATCAATAATACTACTAACAAGTTCCTCCAACCATGTACCAAGTATGTACCAATCATGCATCAACTATGACTCATCCATATGTACCAACATCATCAACTATACACCTCATGTATGTGACAACTCATCAACTACTTGTCTCAACCATGTACTCAGCATGTACCTCAACCAAAAGCCCTCATCAATTTCATCATCCAAATATGATTTGTAACTTTGTAATAGACCCGGTGTATATGATCAGATACCTTTAAACCTTCCTTAACTTAAACAACAAGAGACTAGCATTTTCATCAAACTTTACTTTTGTCTCACATGACTAATTTTGGATTAGTCAACAACCCTAACTTGAAATAATCATAACTATGCACCTATAATGAATAAAGAGATGAAAATATTACACAATGTTCTTTAGTGTATTTTATGCAATTCCTCCAGGTTTCACTACTTGGAACCTCTCATAAAAGGATTTATAGAAAAAATGACATACCTTGTTGAATTATGGCTTATTCTAGAGAGAGAACTTGTAGAGCGTGCCCCACACAGAATATTTGTTTTGTTGATATGAACATTGTACAAAAAATACTATAGACTTTAATCTAACCAATGCATTTAGTATTACTGAATTTGGATCTGTTATGAAGAAGTTATGACGTTTTTACCCGAAACACATGTTTTAGACTAGTTTTAGGACTAACCACAAACCGTATTTTCCACGACATGTAACTCCAAAAATACAATGACCCACAAGCTGAAATTTTTATCATAGATACTTGGATATGTTTCCTCAATGGCCTTCGGATTTCATGGTATGAATCATTATAGAAAAAAATTTATTGTGAAAAATGGTGATATGACCTGTAAATAACATACCTTAGAAAGCATCATCGAAAAAATTTATCCTCCCTTGAATTTCAGCCTTCTTTACTTCACCTTCCCTCTGAAATTCATCTTAGATATCCTTTGGTTACCTCAATCACTTATAGATATTCAATATTCTCAAGTGTGATTAAACATGAGAGACCCTTTCCTCTTATTTATACTTTCATATAGCTTCCTCAACAAGTTACCTTCTAACCATATTAACCCACTTTCCTTATTTTAGGGCTAACCCACTTCTAACCACTTGTCCACTTAGTAATTTTTCCATTATGTTTATTATTTAAATAATTTATTTTGTATCCAATTTGACTTATATTACACTGATCACTTCACCTTATTATTTAAATTACCTTCTAACCATCTTAACCCACTTTCCTTATTTTAGGGCTAGCCCACTTCTAACCACTTGTCCACTTAGTAATTTCTCCAGTAACTTTATTATTTAAATAATTTCTTTTGTATCCACTTTGACTTATAGTACACTCATCACTTCACTTTATTATTTAAATAATTTATTCTTTGTAACCACTTTGACCACTTTAACCTTTTGGGGCTTCTCAATGACTCATGAGGGTTCTCCAACTTCACATGGCCATAACTCTCTAACCATGAGGAGTTATGTGACGTTCCACATACCACTGGAAATGGAATGAAATGTATGATCCATCTAGAATAGTCTTACCTACAAATATATAAAAACTCATACCATTTTCCATCAAACAAACTTGGGTCCATTACCCAAACCTTTTTGTTACCAGAATTCGCTACCAGACTTTCTTCAAGGGTTGAATCAATGACAACCAACCCAATTGATAAACAATACCCCCCTTTGGCATTGATGGCAACAATATGATGCAATAGTGAAGTCTTGTCACTCTTACTCCCACTTGTGACCATTTCTCCCCCTGGAACCATGCCTCTATGCTCTTTCTCCAAGCGTTTATCTTTGCATCTAATAAATATCTCCCCCTTTGTCATCAATGGCAAATGTATCTTTCCATCTGAGAGTGCTCCCCCCAACTGAACTCTTCATGAAGCTGATCTCCCAACCTTAACTGTGTTGTTTATGGTGCTTCCTCGTGTAAATCTAATACATATAAGATAAGCATTCAAAAACATTCATTTTGGAGTAGAAATTACTCCTAGTCTCTAGCGAAGATACTCAAAGGTTTCCCGTGGAAGAGGATTTTTAAAGATGGAGGCCACTTGTAATTTTGTGCCCACATATTCAAATCTGTTGTTCTTCTCTACAACTTGTTCCCGTAGAAAGTGACACTTGATTGGAATGTGATTCATCTTGGAGTGCATCACTGGGTTCTTTGAGATACCGATGGTGCTTGTATTATCACAATATATTGGAATGGGCTCATCATACTCAACCTGTATATCTATCAGATTTTTTTTCATCCATAGAACCTGAGTACAAAATATTGTTGTTGCAATATACTCTGCTTCGGGTGTAGATAAATATATTGATGATTGTTTCCTTTTTATCCAAGATACTAAACACTCACCTAAGTAGAATGTTTCTCCATCGGTGGTTTGTTGGTCATCAATGCAATCTGCCCAATATGCATCTATGAAGGCAATAAGTGATAGATCCTTTTCTTTTGCATACCATAATGAAAACTCTTCTCTTCCTTTGAGATATCTGAAAATCCTCTTCACTACTAAGACATGTGATTCCTTTGGTGTTTCTTGAAATCATGCCACATGTCTAACTTCCTGCATTACATCTGGTCTGGATTCTATCACATATAGTAAGCTACCAATCATTGACCTATATTGCCTATGGTCCGTAGACTTTGAATGATCATCTTTGCTCAACTTGCAACTGGTTTTCATAGGAGTGGTAATCGGTTTGCAATCTTCCATTATGAACCTCTTTAGCATTTCTATGATATACTTAGTTTGGGAAATAAAAATTCCTTGGTTTCTTTGATGTATCTGAAGACCCAAAAAGAAGGATATTTATCCGAGTAATGACATTTTAAATTCATTCTGCATATCCTTTGTAAATTCCTGGCTTAACCTGTCATCAATACTTCCAAAAATAATATCATCAACATAAACTTCAATTAATAAAACATTATCTTGAGTTACCTTTATGTAGAGGTTGATGGTTGCACTTCCTTTTCCGAAACCTGCCTGTTGTAGATATTTATCAAGTCTAGAGTACCATGCTCTAGGAGCCTATTTTAGAAAATACACGACCTTCTTCAATTTACACACATAATATGCGTTATCTAACAACTAAAATTCTTATGGTTGTTTGATGTATACGTATTTTTCAGGTTCCCCATTCATAAAAGTTGATTTCACATCCATTTGATACACTTTAATATTCTTGGAGAATGCATAAGCTAAAAATAATTAGATTGCTTCCGTTCTGGAAAATGGGGAAAATGTCTATTCAAAGTCGACTCCTTCAACATGTGGGTATCCTTTACATACCAATCTAGCTCCGTTCTTTGTAACATTTCCATCTTCATTCAATTTATTCTATAAACCCACTTTTTTCCAATCATATTCTTATTCTTTGGTCTTGGAACCAATTCCCAAGTGTCACTCTTCTCTATTTGATCCAATTTTTCATCCATGGCGTTTTTCCAGAATTCATCCTTGCTGGCCTCTTCAAAATTGTTTGGTTCAATTGTAGATGAGAGTGCTAGGTGAAGTTGTTCTGGTGAACGGATTCCTCTTCTAGTCTCAATGCCTGCATCTTTGTTTCCAATAATCTGATCTGAAGGATGATTCTTCTGTATTTTTTTTCTAGGTGTTTATGGAGGAACTTGTTGAACCTACTCTTCTACTTCTGTCTGATCTTCTTCATCTTTTGATTCTTCTTCGTAAATTTGCTCCACTGATTCATTTTCTTCCTCCTTTAATTATCGTCCACTTGTTTCATCAATTGTTACATTGATTCTTTCAAAAACTTTGTTCAATATCATATTATAACAATTGTATTCTTTCCTTGTACTTGAGTAACCAACAACTACTCATTTGTCCACACGAGAGTCAAACTTTCCCATTTTTCCATCTTCTCTTTTGATGTAGCATTTGCTTCCAAATAGTCTAAAGTTCTTCACATTTGATGGTGTTCCTTTCCATAACTCATAGGAATTTTTGTCATTGTTGTTTCTAATAATTAATCTATTTTGAATGTGAACTTTTGTATGCACTACATGTGTCAAAAAAAAAAGTTTTGTCAATTTGGAATCCATTAGCATTATTCGAGCCATTTCCTATGTAATTATCATCCATTACGATAATGTTCCTTTATCTATGAACCACTCTCTGAACCAATGTATGAATCCATGCTCTTGTCCACTTTCATTTATCTGTCCAAACATGATAAGTGTTCTTGCAAATCCATCTCTATCCATATTTTCCAAGACTCTACTGCACAACTATCCATAATGTTGACCCATTTATCACTATACTATCATGAAGTCTTTACTACTACAACAGATTGTACTTCTCTTAACTGACTACTCTATATGTGTCTACTCAAACTCTGCAAGCTGCTCGAAGGATAGTTCTTTTGTCTGTCATAACTATCGCATAGAATCCCCCTGTCTAATATTCATATTACCTCGGAGTCTCTAAGACAGATGGCTTAGAACAATTCCTTCTTTGATGTGTATTCATCATCATCTTCACCGGTAGATTCATCATCTCTCTGAGATCTGACTTCTTTCTTTCTGTCTATGGATTTATCTTTCACTACAATGCCTAAAAGTACAATCTCTTGAACCTGTTCCTTATTTAACTATCCTTCTTTTCTTTTAGTTATTTTCCAAAACTTTCTATATCTGACATCTTTCTTTTTCTCTATAGAATTTTCTTCATCTTGTTTTATTGGGAATCTTGCGATCTCTAGGACTTGGTCTTTATTCACCTATTCTTCATGTTTTCTTATCCATAATTTCTTATATCCTATATCAATGTTCTATTTCATGGAAGTATCAATCATGCTTCTACAATCACTAGCTATGTGTCCATAGTTATGAAATTTGTAACATTCATTGTTACATGGGGCCATGTAGGCATTTCTTTCTTGAAAATTTATTTTATAATCCCTACAATCTGCAAACTTGTATCCAAAATTAGTACAATAAAAATAATGACCATAAAATAAATTCACATACTTGGGAGTGAATGATATTCTTTGTGGCGTAGTCCTTTTGAATTTCTTCCTTGACTGATCATGATCATGATTGAAGCTTATTTGTGGCTTGAACATGGATGGTCTTCTTGAAGATGTATATTCAATAGATTTCTTAGATTCTTGCTGACCATGATTCCTCCTTTGAGTACCTCTGCACAACTCTTTCTATTTTCTTCATTCTTCTTTTCTAGCAACCTAGAGTGCTTCTCTTCATTCTCTATAATTGATGTGGATGTTTTTTCCTCTTCAACATTCTTATTGAGCTTGACCATTTTACTTCTCAAAGTGACAAGTTCTTCTTCAATCTTCTCAACCTCTTCTTCTTTATTCATTATCTAAGACTTCATGACCTCTTATGTTATTTTAGCTTCTTCAAGCTAGATATTTAATGTGATTATTTCTTCTTCAAGTCCTTTCTCTTTTTGACCAAACTCTACCTCACGCTGGTTATATCATCAGTTATTTCCTTAAGATTATATGTCAATATATTCTCTCTCGTTTTAGCTTCTTCCTTTTGTGATGCAATGTTGGCTTCCAAATACTGCTTTTGATATTCAAGATTTTCTTCGATCTTTCTGGCTTCTTCTAGTTGAGTTCTTAAGTTCTTGATGACCTACTAGGCTTCTTCAAAAATGTGAACACTTTCCTTTTGTTTCATAAATTCTTTCTTGAGTGGCTTGTTTTCTTCTTTTTCTTTTCTTAGTTCATCTAAAACACTAATCAATTATTCTTCATAATTTTCTTCCTTTTCAATTATTTTTTCTATCTCACGACATTCTATTTCAATATGTCTTCATTTTTTAAAATTAAAGAAAAAAAACATACCTCTGTTGACTATGTGCTCTTCATCTTCTTAATATGTTTGACACAGTGAACATACTTCTTCTTGATCTGTACCTACATCTTCTTTGACATTTTCTGAATCTGTGATGGGTGAAGAATATATGTCATGTAACTTATCCCAAAGTTCTTTGGATGATGAACAATTACCAACCTTTTCTCTTGTTGGATTAGGTAATCATTCTGAGATAAAATCCATTTCTATTTTGTTATTCTTCTTCAATTCCTTCTTGGCTACAATATTTTCCCTTTTTGAACTCTCATATCCTATAATGACTAATAGCCAAATATAGTACCCCTGTGCCTGTAAAAATACTTTCATCCTTCCACTCCACATATCATACTTTAAACCATTCTAACCATTAAACATTTGTACTCCATTCTCAGAATAATCCATGATCTCCTTCCAGTGGTTAAACTGATTTCTGAAGGAACCTTCTCCGATACCAAACGTTAGATTACAGAGAGGGGGGTGAATTAGTAATAAAGCAATTTAATCATTTTTAACCACAAAATGCAAGTGTTATATCAATGTATCATTATCATCCAATAGTTGCAGAGTAAATAAACAATGAACAAATGAGAAATCATACACATACACAATACACTATCATTTTTACGTGGAAACCCAAAGCGGGAGAAAACCACAAAATGTTTTTTCTTATAAGTCTTTAAGAATTACATTCATTGGAAGCACCAACTTCCTCTGTTTTCCAACTGCAACTGGAAGGAGGCTCTAGCCCCCTAATTTCTCAGGCTACAACCTGAGGGAAGCACCAACTCCCCAATTCTCTGGCTACAACCAGAAGGAGGCTACAACCCCCTATGTTCTTCGACTACAACCAGAAGGTGGCAACAACCAGAAGGTCGCTACAACCACATGACCTTTCCCTATCCAACCGCCCTGACGTAGAAGTATAATGATAGAACCATTGTCACATTATCACTGTAATATATACTACTATAAACCTGTACCAATCATCATGTACCAAACAAACAGTAACAACATGTACCAATAACTTGTTCCAACATGTGCCATACATCAACATGTACCTCAACTTGTACCATAAACAAGTGCATCAATAATGCACCAAACTTGTACAAATAACCTATCACAATAACATGTCCAAATAACTTATCTCATCAATATTATCAACCAAATCAGATCTACTCACCAAGACAACTCTCAACCATATGCACAATATCACCAAGATGTGCCTCAACCAAGCATAACACAACAACTCATAATCATCACCAAGATCAATATGTACTTGTAATAATATACCAAGAAAAGTATGCTACATCATCGATAAACCATCTATCAATAATACTACTAACAAGTTGTAATGATCCCAAGCCAAATTCTTTCTTGGAATCACTAACTACTACTGATTTATTGAGTTATTAAGTGCATACAAGATTCATCAACACATGGAGATCACAATATATTCAAATTGTAGAAGCACAAGCAAAGATCTGACCTTTTATTATGAGCAATGTAAGATCAATACAATAGATGACCGATCTGGCATAAACCTCAGATGGTCGTACAAGAAATAGATATGAGTTGCTACAAAATGCTCCCACTAATACAAAATAATGCCTCCAAAGGCTGAATAAGAAATGAAGATCAATACAAGCAGATCTGAATGCCAAACTCTCCAGCTGAAGACTATCACGCTCCAATAGAAGGATGAAACCCTCAATAACTCGGCCCTGCTGCCAAAAGTGTCCAATCACTCTAAGAAATATGCCAATTGATAGATCGGGCAGCTGCAAGGAAAACCCAGATGTCCAAATTCCCAAATCCACTCTCAA
>ML801863.1:0-14976 GCA_009831015.1 Picea engelmannii
GAAATTCACTTTATTAAGTGATTAATAAAGTGAATGTACTTTTGTAATAAAGTGAGTTTAATTTAATTAAATGCCTATTGGCATTAGTAATTAAATTAAGTCCTTGTCGTCAGATCTAAAGTGAAGGTGAGATTTAATCTCAGCCCTTGATCACTTTGAAGATCTAGGGTTTTGGATTTAGGGTAAACTCAAGGTTATAAAAGGCAACCTATGTGAGAGGATGACACACAGAGATACACACAAAGTGAGAGAGTGAGCTCTTATTGATTATGTGGAGAAGGACATTCATCCAAGTGTGCAGGGCAGGGCGCCGAGGAAAAGGAGCGAAGGGGAAGCAAGGGAGATATCATCCAACTAGCAAGATTGAAAGACTGATCTTGAGGTTTGTAGGGCTTGGCTATATGTTGTTTAGTATTCCTAAGGTGGGCCATTATCCCAGGAAGGGAGCCCAAATTAATAATAATAAATCTCACAGAACTGATTTTCCCTTCGGGGTTTTTTCAAGGGGTTATTTACCCAAAAATCTTGTGCAATGTGTATGGTTTCTGTTTTATTTGCTCTAAATGTATGTTTTCGTTAAATAACTCAATTGTGATTTTATTCAATAAACCAGTTTTATTCGGAATTATTTGTCAAAGTTGGGTTACAGAAAATTAACATGGTATCAGAGCCTAAACTTTGAGGAAAACCAAGTTGCAAAGATGATTATTTTGCAGCGTTGGAATTTTCTTTTAATTTTTGCAAGGTACAGAGAGGGTAAGAAAATTTAAAAAAAAAAAAAAAAGAGGCAACCATACAGTACAACCATCGTACAGAACAGTCGTACGTCGTACAACCACTGATTGGATGCATAGAAGACCTATACAGCAGTGTACAATTGCACAGTTCTGAGATCAGACTAAGGAAATCCACGTGCAAACAATCCACCGGCTGTTGCACAAAGGGACGTGGGCATGGATGTGTATCAAGCTATAGAAGTTGGGACGTGGAGCAACCGTAGTTGCAGCCACAAGCCACAGTTGCTAGCAAGGAGAGGTCGCGAGTTCTTCTAAGGTGACGGTTGGGAGAGAAATCGGGCTACAAATAGGGGTGCTTTAGTAGTTGAGGAGAGGCGAGCAAAGCAGCCAACGAGGAAAGGAGTCAACAAGAGAAGTTGACAGTGGAGGAGACTGCAAGGCCAGTAGCCACCAACCAAGGAGGCAGCCACCGGAAATTGCAATGAGACGCATGAGCTGAGGAGAAGTTGTTGATCGACAGCCAGCCGCCATAAGGCAAGCCACCAGCCAACCGGGCAACCCCAAGTCAACAGGCAAAGCCCCAAGAACCTAGAAAATAGTCGAGCAGTGCCCAAAAGGGCTTGGCCAGTAGTCATCCAAGATCGCAAGAGCCCCATGCAGCAACAGAGGGCTAGGCACAGCCCTAGATAGCTTTGGGCAAGGGTCCGAGCAGCAAGCAGCAAGTGCAGGCAGCAGGGTCCGGGCAGCGAGCAACAGGTCTGGGCATCGGGCAGCGGAGTTCGGGCAGCGGGCAGCGAAGTCTTAGCAACGGAGTCCAGGGAGCGAACAACAAAGTCCGGGGAGCGGACAACAGAGTCCGGGCAACAGACAACAGAGTCCGAGCAGCGGACAACAGAGTCCAAGCAGTAAGTAGCAAATCCCGAGCAAAGATTTGAGCAGCCAAAAAACTCCCTCGTTATTCGTGCCTAAAGGACTAGACACATTTTTCACATTTAATAATAATAAATATCACAAAATTAGTTTTCCCTTCGAGGTTTTTCCACATAAATCTCTTGTGCAATGTGTAGGGTTCCGTTTTATTTTTTTCCGCTGTATGTTTTCGTTAAATAACCCAATTGTGCTTTTATTCAATAAATCAATTTTATTTGGAATTATTTGTCGATGTTGGGTTATGAAAAACTAACATTTGGCAATCTATAACTCTAAAATGGCAAGGAAATCTCCTCACCCCAACATGGCTTTCAAGGCCTACATAGGGAGGGTATTGGTAAATACAGCCAAGGAGACCCAATGAGCTTCGCAAATCTGCCCTAGGCTATGGACCAAGTGGGAGAATTAACCTCGTCACAATGGAATCATCCCCACGCTAGTAATGCAGTTGATGCACCTCCTTCAGACTTGACGACAGGCACTCTAAATTCCAATCTTGTTGAGAATTTATCAAACAACTAGCAGATCCAAGGGTTTATCGAATTAAGTCTAACTAGTGAGCTTATGAGTGGTATCTCTCACTCCAGAACCTCTACACAGGGAGACTTGGGAGTGGGAGGACCGAGGAACCCTTGTAAACGCAAGAAGTGTATAAAGAAAAGATCGAACGCCATTAACATCCTGCTCAGTGACACAGTGAAACTCAATGAGAATATGGAATTTGAGAACTTAGCACTCGTAGGAAGTTTCCCAAGTAGGTGAATGGGAGTAGCTTTTCTAAAATATTGAATAGAAGGAAACTTTGGCACCCTTCTTGGTTATTATTGATATTACGATAGTTGTGGGAGGTATTAACCTCTACGTCGACAAGTCTAGAATATTCCGAGAAGCAAGAGAAACCCTAGAATACTAGGAAATAACTTTAAAAAGTCGGCTCAAGATAATAATTTATATTAAATTAATATCCTCCACAGATAGAAGTCGACCCAGTTAGGTCACTTGGAGGACTATAAATAAGAGGGCGCTAGAGCCCATTTGACACACTCACTCTCACAACTGCACAAGGACAAGTGGTGGGCATGACTGGAGGAGAACTACAGCTGCTGCAGTGGTGACTTGGTTTTTGGTTATGGTTGGAATTTCTACCTAGTTATGGTTTGGACTTCTGCTTGGTATGCTAGCTTTGGAGAGAGGTACTCTACCTTGGTTGGCTATTGGTTCTAGGGTTTGCTTCCAAAATTATTTTGTCTGTCAAGGTTAAGGTGCTCGGGGGTGGCCTATGTGCCTATGGTTGGGTGACAATATTGTTATATTGTCTACGATGAAACAAACACACCTATTATTATAATAGGTTATGGGCCCACACTATCTTCGGACAATCTAACCACTAGAAGGTAGATTGGGAGGATTTGCTCAGAATGGCAGTTGCAATTGCAGTCAAAGTTTTATTACAGCAACGAAACCCTAACCCTCGTGTTGAGGCACCTTAAATGAAGCGCTTAACCTAATTCATGGATAACCTAGTGCACCCTAGCCTAGTGCACCTCCTGGTACTCTCGGCAAGCCAAGGCATCAAGTTTGAGTTTTTGGTCAAATTCAAAGGTTGGCCAAGTCAAAGTCAAAAGTTGACCAAGTCAAAGCAATCATGACTTACTCTAGGAAGTCAGAAAACAAGTTAGAAGGGGCTTCTAACTTCAAAACATGGAAGACAAGGATTGACTTCATCCTTGCCAAGAATAAAGTGTTGGATATCGTGAAAGGAAAGATCATGGAACCACAGTTTGAAGCGGGAAAAGAGAAGGAACCTCACAACATTGCAGTTATGGAGAAGTTCAAGGACAATGACATCAATGTGCATCATAGTGGACTATGTAAAAGACCATTTGATACCCTACATTTCTCATCTTGACTCATCTAAGAAGGATGTACAATGCCCTAACTAACCTCTTCTCAATCAAAAATATTGGACAAGTGATGAGTCTGAAGAATGAGCTCCGTGACATGAAAACGAATGATGATGACAGCATAACATCATACTTTGTAAGAATCTCTCAATTAAGAGATCAACTACAAGCTATTGAGGAAATCATTTCAAAAAAGGAACTAGTAAACATAGTACTTATTGGTCTTCCCAAGACATGGGATGCATTTGCTGCAAGCATGAACACAAGAACGAAGTATCCCACATTTGAAGAACTTTGGACTTGTTGTGCACAAGAAGAATCAAGGATTAGCACAAAAGAGAAATCCCAAAAGAAAGATGATGATCAAGCCTACACAGAAAAGTTCAAGAAATTCAGGGATAAGAAGTTTGGCTCAAGGAAGAAGCCAAATCAAGAAAAGGATATGTCAAAAATACGATGCTTCAACTATCGAAAATATGGTCAGTACAAGAACCAATGTCCTGAGTTAAAGAAAAGAAAGGAAACACACGAAGCAACAGTTGCCAAAGAAAAGGAACCCTCAAAGAAAGTCAAGCACGATGAAGCAAACTTCTTCTACTAGTCATGGTAACAATATTCTTTTGTAACATAGTCCTTGCACATACCATGTTTACATACATATCATGTGTATCTATTTCTTAGAAGATAAGATGATCTGTGTCAATGAAACAATACCTATGGGAGAAGAACAAGATAAGGATTGCCATTACAATGACTACTAGTAATGTATTTGAAGAGGATGAAGTACGTTGACTACCTTTGGTGACAATCCCTGTGGAAGCTATTAAAACTATATATAAGTAACAACTGCTAGATGGGCCGCAATCAGAACCAAACTTGAAGAGACCCGAAAGGAATCAAACCAGAAAGAAGTCAGTAATCAAGAGGAAACTAGAATAGACTTGTGACACTTTACAAAAAGAAAGAAGAATGCAGACAGAATCATGGACTCTCTCAGATGGAGGGAGCTGATTGCAGAATTCCAAAAGAAGAGCATGCATATTGCTCATTCAGGCATGAAGCTAGGATTAGGAGGGAGCTAATCCTCAATGATGTGATCCATTAAAGAACCCGTGAAGACTATGAAGTATCTGTCCATATTCTTCAATAGAAATAGCAGCCATGATAAGCAACACATGTTAAGTTTGACTCTAGAATAAGTCTTCTTCGAAAAGAAGCCCCGAATATCCTTGGTTGTCCATCTACATTTATGTTCCTATAACGAAAAGAAGAAGTTGGAACCTTCAAAAAGGAAGGGAATAGAATCTATAGAAGATTCCATAGACTCCAACATTGAAGAGAAACATGAGGAAGAACATGAAGATTCCAAGAAAGAAAGAAAAGTGAGAACAACCAATTGAACCAATTATTATACCGAGAATCATAAGACTACCATCATGTTTTGAACCCACTAGAAGCAGTCAAACAGAAGGAATAGAAGGAATTTGTGATATGTATGTGAGAAATTGTGAAAAAGACTTATGAATGGAAGCATTGATAGATACAAAGCGAGATTCGAAACTAGAGGGTTCTCCCGGAAGGAGGGAGAAGACTATGATGATAGCTTGTTCCAGTAAGCGGATATACCTCTAGCTGAGCCATTATATCTCTTGCAGTATCCATGGGTTGGAGTTTACATCAGACGGATGTAAAGACTGTTCTTCTCAACAGAGTAATTGAAGAAGAAGCATATGTAGAACAACCTCAAGGTTTTGAGGTATACCAAACAGAGACCCATGTATGCAGATAGAAGAAGACCTTGTATGGATTCAAGCAACTTGGTGAAGATCCTCTCATGTACAGCAAAAGCATGGTGAAAACTTCCTATGACAGAGGAACTGTATCGAAATGGTTCTTCAAAAGTCCGGGATGATGGATTGCAAATCCATGGCAAACTCCCATGATGACAAATCTGAAGAAGTTGAGAGACTCTGATCCAGTAGACCCGTCCCTGTACCGATAATTGATTGGCTCCTTGATGTATTCGATGAATATTAGGCCGGACATTTGCTTTGTTGTAAACATGTTGAGCTAGTTCCAGGTGGAACCTACCCATGAGAATTGAATAATTGTAAAGCATGCCTTGAAATATCTTCGTGAGACGTTTGAATTATGATATATAGTTGCATGGATTTATCAATTCAGAATGGGCAGGGAGTGCAGATAACAGAAGAAGTGCTTCTTGGATATGTTTCAATTTGAGCTTTGCCACGATATCATGGGCTAGCAGGAAACAGTAGTTTGTTGCACTCAGCACTACAGAAGCAGAATATATTGCAGCTTATGATGCTTGTACAGAAGCAGTGTGGATCCGAAATCCGGTTTCTGAACTATTTGATTAGGTGCTGGATTCGACCGTGATATATTGTGATAACCAGAGCTATGTAAAGCTCTCAGAGAACCCATTGTTCCATGACAGGTCAAAACACATTGAGATCAAGCATTATTTTCTGCGTGATAAAGTCCAGAAGGGAGAAGTAGTTCTCCAGTATATCTCCATTGATGAGCAGATAGCAGATATTTTTGTAAAGTCTTTTTCCAAGATGAAAAGTTTGCATACTTAAGGGACAAGCTAGAACTCGTGGAGATGACTTCCTTATTGGAAAGGGAAGTGATTACTCCCCAAGTTGGGAGGGAGCACTAATATGTTATTGATATATGGACAATCATTTTCCAATTTGGAAAATGGTCCAGGTTGGGCAGTCACTTTCCAGTCCGAAAAGTGATCCAAGATTTTTGATGGACAATCATTTTCCAGTTCAGAAAATAGTCCAGAACGGACAGTCATGGTCCGACAGATTGCTAATGTACCATAGACAATGATTCTCCTTGTGGCCAGTGTGCGGGAATGGTCTAGGACAGTCATTCTCCTTGGAAATCACTCTGAGAAGTGGTCAAGCATAATGGTCCGCCTCTCTAGGCAGTCATTCTTTCGAAGTTCAGAGTTGTGAGTAGTTTCAAAGAATGGTCTGATGTAGGAGGTCGGTGCAAGATAGTTATTTCCGTAGGAAATGGTCCGGACAGTCATTCCCTAGAGCAAACTCCTTATCTCCAGGTTGCACTGTGAATTGTGTTGAAATAATGGCCCAGTTAGGTTGAATGGTCCAGGTTCAGCAATCAAGGACAGTCATTCCCTAGGGTAGACTCATTCTCTCCAGGTTGCACTGTGAATCGTGCTAGAAGAATGGCCAAGTTAGGTTGAATGGTCCAGGCTCAAAAATCAAGGACAGTTATTCTTCTATGCTTGAGAAGAATAGTCCAGACAACCCATGGCTAATGTTTAAATTTTCGAGAGCAGATGCTCTTCCAGATCTCACTGATGTGAGTGGAAGAGTGGCCCAGATGATTCAGTTCATATCATGATATTGTTGATATCACATGATATGATTGTTGCAGAGACTGTACATCTCTGAATAGTAGTTGTATGCTACTGTGGTGGATGTGATCTACTGGTAGTGACTATGTGTCATTGGTTAGTAGTCGTGTGCTACTAGGAGTGGTTGTGTACCACTGGATAGTAGTTGTATACTACTATGAATGGACACAGTTGTGTTCTATTGTATGGCATTGTTTTGATTGCCATAGAGACTATCTAGTTGGAATAATGATGATGGTGCTCGTGATTTGATCATGAGATACCCTGTGTGGCTATGATGATGCTATTGAGTGAATGGTTTGTTTGTGCTCAAGACCATTGCCTTTAATACCTCCCTAGCTAGGAGGGAGTGTTGATATTACGATAGTTGCGAGAGGTATTAACCTCTACGTGTAACCTTTGACGAGTCTAGAATATTCCAAGAAGCAAGAAAAACCGTAGAAGACTAGGAAATAACCTTAGAAGACAAGTCACCTCAAGATAATAATTTATATTAAATTATTATCCTATAGAAGTAGAAGTCAACCCAGTTAGGTCACTTGGAGGACTATAAATAAGAGGGTGCTAGAGCTCATTTGACACACTCACTCTCACAACTGCATAAGGACAAGTGGTGCGCATGACTGGGGGAGAGTTGCAGCTGCTACAGTAGTGACTTGGTTTTTGGTTATGGTTGGACTTTTTGTTTGGTTATGGTTTGGACTTTCTTCTTGGTACGCTAGCTTTGGAGAGAGGTACTCTACCTTGGTTGGCTATTGGTTGTAGGGTTTGCTTCCGGAATTATTTTGTCTCTCAAGGTTAAGGTGCTCGGAGGTGGCCTCTTTTAGAAAAGTGGGTGTGCTCGTTTAACCATAGACAATATAGCAATATTGCCACCCAACCATAGGCACTAATGCCACTCCCGAGCACCTTGACCTTGTCAGAGAGAAGAATTTTGGTAGCAAATCAATAGCCAACCAAGGCTAATGCACCAAGCAAAGATAACCAACACCTGATCAAAAAGTCCAACCCAAAAAAACCGAAAATATAGATTGCAGGAACTGCAGCTGCAGCTGCTCCCCAGACTTGAGCACTACTGGATTTCTGCAGTGCGCACAAGTGGATTTCTGCAGTTTGGAGATATCTGTCTCAAATGAGAACTAGTGTCCTATATTTATACTGCTTTTACTAGGCTATCTAGGTCGACTTCTCTTTCTGGGTGCTAAAGACTTAATATAAAAACATTTTCTTTAGCCGACTTCTCTTCTAGGGTTATGTCCAAGTCTTTTAGGGTTTCTCTTGCTTCTTGGAATATTCTAATCTCATCAAAGGTCACAAGTGGGGGTCAATACCTCCTACAGCTACCATAATATCAACACTCCCTCCTAGCTAGGGAGGTATAACAGGTAATGGTCTTGAGCACAAATAGACCATTCAACCGATAGCATCATTATAGCCACACAGGCTATCTCATGATCAAATCATGAGCACCATCATCATTATCCAACTGGATAATCTCCATGAGAATCAGTATAATGTCATCTGATAGAACATAACTGGATTATCCATAGTAGTACACAACTATTATCCAATGGTACACAACCACACCAAGTAGTACACGGCTACTTAATCAATGACACAATCACAACCAGTGGAACACATCCACCACAGTAGCATACATCAAATATCCAGAGACAAACAGTCTCCATAGCAATCAGATCATTTGATATCAACCTGTACAGAAACAATATCATGATATAAACTGAGTCATCTGGGCCAGTCTTCCACTCACATCTGTGAGATCTGGAAAATGCATCTGCCCTCATACAGTAAAAGCATTAACCATGGGCTATCTGGACTATTCTTCCCAAGCATGGAAGAATAATTGTCCCTAATTTTTGAGCCTGGACCATTCACCTAACTGGGCCATTCCTCCGGCACTAAACATAATGCAACCTGGATAGAATGACTCTGCCTTAGGGAATGCCTGTCCCTGATTGTTGAACCTAGACCATTCACCTAACTGGGCCATTCCTCTGGCACTAAGCATAGTGCAACCTGGAGAGAATGAGTCTGCCCTAAGGAATGACTGTTCGGACCATTTCCTAAGGAAATGACTGTCCTACACCAACCTCGAAAACGAACCATTCTTCGAAACTACTCACAACTGTGAACTTCGAAAGAATGACTGCCCGACAAGGCGGACCATTCTACTTGACCACTATTGAAGAATGATTGTCCTAGACCATTCCCCCACACTGGACACAAGGGGAATCGTTGTCTATGGTACATCAGCAATCTATCAGACCATTTTCATTACGAAAATCACTGTTCAATCTAGACCATTTTCCAAACTGGAAAAGGCATGTCCATCAAAAATCTCAAACCACTTTCCGAACTGGAAAGGAACTGCCCATCCTGGACCATTTTCCAAACTGGAAAATGACTGTCCATAAATCAATGATATATCAGTGCTCCCTCCCAACCTGGAGAACCATCTCTTCCCTTTCATCTAAGGGAGTTATCTCCACGATCCCCAACTTGTCTCGTAAGTATGCAAACTTTATCCTGGACAGAGGCTTTGTCAAAATATTTGTTGTCTGCTCATTTGTGGGGATATACTGGAGCTTCACTTCTCCTTCCTGGACTTTATCTCGAATAAAGTAGTATTTGATCTCAATGTGTTTTGACCGTTCATGAAACATTGGGTGTTTGAATAGCCTTATACAGCTCTGATTGTCACAATATATTATGGTCAAATTTGGAACCTGATCAAATAATCCAGAAATCAGCTTTCTCAGCGATACTTCTTTTGTACATGCCTCACATGTTGCGATGTATTCTATTTCTGTTGTGCTGAGTGCGACAAACTTTTGTTTCCTGCTGCCCCAAGATATTATAGTGGAGCCCAAGCTGAAACACCTCCCTGAAGTACTCCTTTTGTCTTCTACACTTCCTGCCCAATCCTAATCTATGAATCCATGAAGTTGTATATCATTGGATGCGGTATATCTTAAACCATAGTTTAGTGTCCCACGAATATATCTTAGAACATGCTTTGCAGCTATCCAATGCTCATGTCTGGGTTCCACCTGAAACTGGCTTAGTGTGTTTACAGCAAAGCAAATATCTAGTCGAGTATTCACTAAATACATCAATGACCCAATCAATTGTCGATATACGAACAGGTCTACTGGATCAGAATCCGAGTCTCTTACTTTCCTTATATCTATGGTCATAGGAGTGTCCATGGATTTGCAATCCATCATTCCAAACTTCTGAAGAATCTTCATTGTATACTTTCCTTGTCCAAGAAATACTTCACCATGCTTTTTCCATACTTCTAGTCCCAAGTAATAATGCATGAGACCAAGATCTTTCATATCGAACTTAGAAGCTAGTTCCTTCTTACACTGGATGATGAGAGACTCTTCATCTGTCAAGAATAAATCGTCGACATATAGCAGTAGAATCACAGGTGCATTGTTCACAACTTTGTAGTAAAGATTTGGATCTGCATGACTCTTGGAGAAACCAAGTCTTATTAAGTAGTTGTCTATTCTAGCATACCAAGCTCTTGGAGCTTGCTTGAGTCCATAGCTTTCTTTAGTCTGCAAACATGAGTGTCTCTAGAGTGTACTTCAAATCCTTGATGTTGTTCAATGTATACTTTTTCTTCAATTTCTCCATTGAGGAAAGTTGTCTTTACATCCATCTGATGTAAACTCCATCCAATGGAAGCAGCAAGAGACATAATGGCTCTAATAGAAGTATATCTAGCAACAAGAACAAATGTCTCGTCATAGTCTTCTCCCTCCTTCTAGACGAACCCTCTAGCTACAAACCTTGCTTTGTATTTGTCCACGCTTTCGTCTGCTGCATGTTTGATCTTATAGACCCATTTTGAAGTTACTACTGATTTTTCTTTGGGTCTAGGCAAAATTTCCATACATCATTTTTCATGATGGACTGGTGTTCTTCTGTCATTGCTTCTTTCCATTGTTTCTTCTAAGTTGCTTCTTCAAATGTGGTGGGTTCTTCATTTAGAAGCTTTGTCATACATGTTGCATAGCTGGAGAATCTCTTGGGATTTTTTCTTTTTTTGAAGGTGCCACTTGGGGCTTTAAGTCTTTTTGCTTCTTGTAGGGTAGCTTCAAGCCAAGCTGGACGTTTCTTGGCTTTGGGTACAATGTCTGATTCAATAGTTTCACATGCTTGCATCGAATGATCAAGTTGTTCTATTTCTTCATTCTGACTTTCTGGAAGACATGTGCTTTCTTCATTAGGCTCTTCATACTCTTCTTCTTCTTCTTCATACTATAGTTTCTTCTATGGATTTCTTGAAAGCCATCTTTTCATTGAAGGTTACGTCTCTACTGACTTCAACCTTATGTTGTTCCGGGATATAGATTTTGAAGGCCTTGGATGATTCACTGTATCCCACGAATATGCCCTTCTTTCCTAAGGGTTCTAATTTCTTCCTTTTATCCTTGGGGATGTGAATGTAAACAGGGTATCCAAAGATTCTTAAGTGTTCCACATTAGGTTTATTTCCTAAGAAGGCTTCTTCTGGAGTCATATCCTTCAATATGCGGTGGGGACTTCTGTTCTGAACATATATTGATGTCATGGTTGCTTCTCCCCACAAATACATAGATAAACTTTGATCGTTCATTAGTGCCTTCACAGTTTCTTCAATAGATTTGTTCTTCCTTTCTGCTACACCATTTTGTTGAGAATTATGAGGAACAGTTAGCTCCCTCCTAACCCCTGTCGATTTGTAAAAGGCAACAAATTCCTTGGATGTGTATTCTCCTCCATTATCTGTTCTCAAGGTCTTGATTTTCTTGTTTGTGAGGTTCTCTATCTCTGCTTTGAATTCTTGAAACTTGCTGAAAACTTCGTCCTTAGTCTTCAAGAGATATAACCAAGTCTTTCTTGAGTAATCATCAATGAAGATTACATAGTAAAGAGAACCTCCTAGAGATTTGACTAGCATTGGACCGCAAACATCTAAATGTATTAGATCTAGGATTTCCTTAGATCTATTATTGTTGCTTAAGAATGGTTTCTTAACATTCTTACCAAGAGCACATCCTTTGCAAATTCCTTCATGTGTAGATTGTAGTTCTAGTATTCCCTCAACCATCTTTTTGAGGAAAGGTAATGCTTGATAATTGATATGAGCATACCTTCTGTGCCAAAGTTCATTGGGATTGACTTCATCATGTACAAGAGTTTCATCATTTCTTTCTAGTGGTTTGTACAACCTTCCTTCACAGGTTCCAATAACTCTAGCATTCTCTATGTTGGAGTCTCTAGACCAAGATAATACTTTTCCATCTACAAAGGCTATTCTATTTCCTTTGTCTTCTAGGCAAGATATGGATACAAGATTCTTTTCTAAACTAGGTACATATAAGACATTGCTCAAATGAACATTGTTACCTGTTCTCAATTTGACAGAGGCTTGACTAATTCCTTCGATTGGATAGGTGTTTTTATCTCCAAATTCTACCTTGTAGGATATCTTCTTTTCATTTAGATTAGAGAGTCTGGCCTGGTCTCCTGGCATATACCTGGAAGCTCCACTGTCAATTATCCACATGTCGTCTTCAAGAGTTCTTGTGAGCATTGAATAGTGTAGATGATATGTCTTTTCATTCATGATTTCTGTTGACTAATAATTGGTCAAGCTTTGACCCAAAATCTCAACCATGATGTTTTTGCCTTCTGAGACTGCCAAGAGGTGAACTAGAATAAGGCGCACTAGAACATCTTCTCCTTGAGTAAGGTATTCCATCATAAGGTGCTAGACAAGAGTTTTAGAGTTTCTGCAACTGCACCTGCTAGTAACCCTAGCGATAGTGCTTCAGTAACTGCACCTTCTAGAAACCCTAGCGACAATTCTTCAACGAGCTTGATAACCTTATGGCTTAGCTTCCTTCCAGTGGTTAGACTGAATGAAGGAGGCGTGGGCCCATAACCTGTTAAAAAAGTGGGTGTGCTCGTTTAACCACAGACAATATAGCAATATTGTCACCCAACCATAGGCACTAATGCCACCCCTGAGCACCTTGACCTTGACAGAGAGAAGAATTCTGGTAGCAAATCAATAGCCAACCAAGGCTAATTCACCAAGCAAAGATAACCCAGACTGATCAGAAAGTCCAACCCAGAAAAACCGAAAATACAGATTCCAGGAATTGCAGCTGCAGCTGCTCCCCAGACTTGCATAGTACTAGATTTCTGCAGTGCGCACAAGTGGATTTCTGCAGTTTCGAGATATCTGTCTCAAATGAGAACTGGCGTCCTGTATTTATACTGCTTTTACCAGGTTCTCTGGGCCGACTTCTCTTTCTGGGTGCTAAAGACTTAATATAAAAATATTTTCTTTAGCCAACTTCTCTTCTAGGGTTATGTCCAAGTCTTTTAGGGTTTCTCTCACTTCGTGGAATATTCTTTTTTTTTTTAACCATGGGAACAGCAACCTCCCAAGAGTATATCCAACAGCCCGCAAGCCAGATATACCAATAACTTGTGACTCAGCAGGGGCCGAGACGTCCCGAGGCACCACCTAAGTGAAACCTCTATCCCAGGGGTCGTCTACCCTTCTAGCCTTGTCACAACGGGCCAATATGAGCATCCCTACCCCCCGCCGGTTTTGAACCTGTGACCTCCCCAGAGATAACACATGTTCTTAACCATCATCAAAGGTCACAAGTGGAGGTCAATACCTCCCGCAGCTACCATAATATCAACAGCCTCTATACCTATGGTTGGGTGACAATATTGCTATATTGTCTACGATGAAACGAGCACACCTATTAATCTAACAGTTATATCCCGCAAAGCATGTTCTTGGTGAAAGGTTGGCTAGTCTGGACTTTCCAAATCTCTGAGGATGCGAAAAAAATTCTTCAAAATCAATGGAATTGGGGCTCACAAGCTTTATCTCTCTAAAATTGGCACCTAGACTTTGATGCTCGCTCGGCCCAGCGTAATTTTACTCCATTCTGGGTTTGTATGCCTAGACATCCTCTAATTCTCTAGTCTGAGGAAGTGTTTGAGGAAATTAGAAATGAAGTGGATAGCTCCTTTCGTGACACGGGAGACATGGAGATGGATAGAGGATTGGTTGGCCTTAACCTTTCCAAGGGTTTGGTAGATTCCATAATCTTCCAAAAAGGTCCATCTATCTTCTACCAAACCCTGGATTATGAAGGGATCCCCTTCAAAAGTGGAAGATGTCACGAATATGGAAAAGAATGTGCTCTTAGGCTTACAAGGAAAGTTTGGGTTCAAAAGACGACTCCATCTCCAAAGACCTCAATTCCTACTCATCAGGACAATAATCCTTTAGAACACTTTCAAGCTATTCCTCAAAAAGACATTTCGGCACCAAACATCCAAGTAAAGGAGCCCTCGCAAGAGCAACAAAACCTCCCTCTCAGGTCTACCCCAACAACGAGAGTCTATGACAGTTCCGGTTAAGAATTTTTCATCTCCGCCTTCTCCTATAATTTCCTCTAGTCAAATGCTTATTGGGAACTGGGAGGTAAGTCTTGGGCATGATTTGGGGAATAATCAAAGGGACCTCCTCTCTAGTTTATCTGGGTTCTCAAATCCCAATAACTCCTCCCCTATACCTTTGGATGGTATAAAAGAAACCCTCTCTAAGGAATCCAAGCCTACGGATCCCCATCTCCCTCCTCTAGAGAAGGTTCATATGCCCAGTTCTCTTGAAGACGCCCCCTTATCCAAGACTTCTAATAACAATCTTAGACCCAAAAACAGAGTACAAGGGTTTTTTGAAGGAATTTAGAAGGAGGACTAGGTCAATTGGAAGAAAAAAATCCCAAGACGACCCAGAGAGGTAGAAAATCCTACCTTTCCATAGCTCAAAAACAAGCCAAATCGAAAGTCAGAAGCAGTTGACAACAATCATTGATTGGAGCTCTTAGAGCATCTTCCCCTAAGGGAGGTGCAAAATGATTTTTCTAACCTTGAA
>ML801863.1:31324-67961 GCA_009831015.1 Picea engelmannii
TGTTACAGTTGTGGAGGGTATTGCTAGTTCATTTTTGGAAGTCTTACTGTTTACTATTGTGGGGTTTTGTTGTACTTGTTGTTGTTGTCTCAAGCATCCTTTTTATGGTCTATTTCTTGGCAAACTGTCCCTTAGTCCATATCGACAAAGATCAAACCCTAGAGGTTGGATCCATGAACCTAAACTAATTTCTGAGCATATTCTAGAGGTCTACATCCACACATGTGACAAGAACATCTTTCATTGATCAGGAGGTAAGCTAGAGGTTTGTTTCTACACTCTGAAATTTTTTTTATCTTCAGAATTTAATTTAGATCTGTTTATATCATTTCTCATATGTGCTGATCTAGTGAACAGAAATTTAAAAGCATTATTGTTTTTCAAGTTTTCCCTAATTCTAACAAAAAGAATGCAGCAGAGAAGTAAAGAGTATTCTCCAATGGAAAATGAGTGGAGGAGCTCATATGAAACAAAGGTGGTATCCAAATTTGCTTGACATTAATAACAACTAATAGATAAATATCATCTCATGGAATGAAAAGCTGAAGTAGCACACACTGAATAGACATGCATCACATTACAAGTCAAAATTCCCCAAATCTTGGTACACCTTTCACACATAATAATGAAAGTTTCATTATGAAACACCGAACTATTACACATACTAGCAGTGTTCCCCCTGGAGTCTGAAAAGTTCCAGATGAGGAATGTTCAAAGGGTTCAAAATAGATAATCGCTGAAGAAAAAAGAATAATTAATAATAATAATAATCTAATTTTAAGGTCACGGCCAAGCCAGACACCAAAATGGTGTATGAGACCCCCTTGTTTGTGGGACAAGGGACCCCCTCCGCCCAACGATTTGACTGGTAAAGTCTACGGAGGTATACATACCCTACCCCCCTCTGGATTTGAACTTGTGACCTCTTAGGCGGAAACACATGTTCTTAACCATTAGGCCCACTTAGGTGGTAACTATGGCATCAAATTACAAGAAGAATGTATTACTTGAAAAGAAATAAAAGTCTTCAAGCAATGAAATAACAAAAGTCTGTCATTCTCAGCTCCAATTGTCTCTTAGGGAATCCATAACCTACGATTAAAGGAGAAAATAAGACCATTGCAGCCACTAACAATCTTAAGAAATGAGGCCATTTGGATTATTTGCAAGATAGAGAAATAAGCCTTCTCTTTCTAATCTTTATTAAAACTCCCTCAGATACACGATGCCTAACCAAAACTAGAATGAATATAAATCTTCAAGTACACAAAGAGTTGGGAAGTATTGAACATAAAGTTTTTTACTAAAGGCGTGTCCCCCCGATTACATGTGATAATGCCACATGGAAATCATCAAGAGAACCACACAAAAGACCAATATGGCAACCAATTTCCACCTTAGCATGACAAAGAGAAACCATAGCAACACATGGCAATCTCTGGACATGCCACACCCTCATGATGACGTCTCCACTAAATAACCAATGAAACATGGGCCAATGTCAATATGACACATGGCACTCTAGCTTGTGGTGTCATCATTGCAACGATATTCATGGGTGACCGACAAAACAATGTACTGGTCCTGGTTTGACACATGCACTTTCAATAACATGGACGTCTACATTATGTTGTGAGTATAAAGAGCAATATGAAAAGAACATGTTGCAAGGACTCAAAAGAAGTCAAACTATAGGGTTTTAGTCATCAAAATGTCAAACACCTGACCAAAGTTGAATTGAATAAGAGTTATGAAGTCCATCATGCATCAAACGAAATAACCCCTCCTTATGCAATGCCCAATGGCATGAAGGAAGGCAAAGACCTTAGTACATGTAGCACTATCTTCACACTGTGCATGTCAAAACCTATTTGGATGCGATTTTCACGGGAGATCCTTGCAAATAAACATCTTATCTCAAGGTTAATGCGCTGAAAGTGTCACAACCAAAAGAAGATTTTGAATCAAAAGCAGTGAAGATGCTTTTAGTTAAAGCTCCCATACTCTAGCATTTTCATGATTTATATGGTAGTCTTCCCAAACTCCTGGGTGAAAATCACGATTGTCATTCCCTATACCTTTGAGGTATCACCACATTTATCGAAAGATACGCAAAACCCTTCCTCTAAAGTTGGCATTTAAACCATGTCCTCTTAACCATGCCATAACCCATAGAATTATTTGTAGGAGATATTGAGAATACCAAGGTGACACAAAACACAAAATACCAATGGTTGATAGATTATTATCACCATTTAGCTTTGTGGAGTTGTATTGGACAAGTGGCTATGATAGGGAGGTTATTGATCCCATAGCCATGAATTTTTTATCAATGTTCTTTTTAACAAAACAATTATATTTATATTATAAAAAATGTTGTAGGTGCACTATTCAGCATGCAAATACATATAAGATACTTTTCCTTCAAAAATTCCTTAAATAGGTTCAAAACTTGTACCTGGCAGTCTATGTCTACATATTCATTCTCAAAAAGATATTCCCGACTTCTACGATATGGATATATCCTAACATAGTCACCTAATAATAAACAAACTTTAAAAAACATAGAGAGAGAGTGCATGGTTAGCCTTTTTCTTCATCCAACGTCAATTTAGCTTCAATTCAATGCTAACTAAGCTCTGCTCCATAGGCTCCATTTCCTCATCTATCAATTGTTGTTGGACTATTTCACCTTCCCTGTTGCCCGAAGAACCTATAGATAGTTGAGCCATTGAGAATGCCATAGTGTGAATGTTGGCCATGTCAACAACCATATGCTTAAAAGTGGCACACTCAATTTGTTGTTTTTGTTGCTACACAATTTCCATCAATAAGGTGATTTCACCATCCTTGTTTGACTCTTGTGCCTGCACTTGGTCTGCTATAGAGGAAATTGTCGCTTTGTTCCCTTATATGTACCCTTCCTGACATCTAAGAACCTGCTTAATATCTACGAACTCGCAAATTGGGAAACAACCCGCATGCCTATGAGACATTGGCAATTCCAGGCTCAAACCCAAAGGCTAAATCATCTTACCTCCTTCCATTCCTCAACTTAACAAAATTATCACCAATTACACTGTAACCAGAAGCAAAGTGTAGCACACTTACCTGAAATCGTTGATTCCACGAGCTATGCACCAAATAGAACTCAATCCCACCTACTAATAGTTGCAATGTTGCCAAATTATCATCTCGTCCACCAATGTTGTCTAGGAAGGCCCAACACATAAACAGAGTTCCAACTACAATGTGACAAACCCCACAACCAATACGCACAAAGAATTCCCCAGACTCACAAAATTGATAGCGAGAACTAACCAAAACGCCAAGAAATTCAAAAACAGGTAAGGGAGTTCTAAGCCAAGAAAATCCCCAAATTGCATCTGAAGAAATGACTAATGGAGCCCCAATTTTTGACCTTTAAACTATGCTTAGTAATGAGGTTATGGGATTGGGAACCTTGACAATCCATTTTGTCTCTAAAGAAACCATACTCAAGTCTACATGCTTCATTAGCTAGTCTATCCGCTTACCATTTGTATGTTTTAAACACATGAAAGAACTCTAGCTCCTCAAACCTTGCCGACTCTTTATTTATTCCATAGAATGTTGATTTTTGTCAGAGCTTTTGCACATATACTTGATGATTAGTGCAAATCTCCAATGATAGTTAATCTCCTATGTTTTCTATCATCAGCAATCCTCAAACCTTGAAATAAAGCAAAAGCTTCATCTTGATTGGTTGTAGCCCTTCCCAATCCCCATAAAAAGGAGTTTTCCTCATTTCCTTTTGGATCAACAATGATCCCTCCTGCTCTTGCCACCCCTCCATCAAAGAATAAAATACACTTTTTTGCTCCTATTTCCACTTCAAAAATTCTTCTTCTCCCAAGCAAAGTTGCCATTTTGCACCAAATGGAGGTGAGTATGCAAGCTTCCTAGATGAAACCAAATTTGATTGATCATTCTATCCACCCAAGCATGTTCTTCTTGTTCCAGTAGTGCCACAAAATGCCCTTGCAAGCCTTTAACTTGTATTTCTTCTGATAACAAACTGAAAGCTTTGTTAGCAGTTCTAGTTGTTGGAATATTGCCTTGTTCCTTGCTAGCCATATCTCCAGACATATAAATTTAGCGATAGAGCCATCCATAGTCATTTTAGAATAGGTTTCTTTAAAATGGTTACTGCATATCTCTGATGCCACACAACAAACATTTCTTTCCATGAACTTGGAAATGAGACTTTATCCATAATTTCTTTGAAGACTTTTCCCCCAATCGGTTGTTAGTATTAACATTCAAGGAAAAGATGATTTATAGTTTCACTGACCAAACAACAGAAAGCACATATGGATGGCCCCTGAATTCCTCTTTTTTGTAATTTTCCACTGTTAGCAATCGCCCATGGACCATTAACAAATTGAAAACATTGATTTTAGGAAGCAAGTCACCTTTCCATATGAATTGCCATATACAGGAACAAAGGGGGTTTGAAACATCTTGTAAAAGACTATTGTATCTAGCTTTAACTATATATTCTAGGCCTTTTGAATCCCATCCCTGCTCAGCTAGTTTATTGAAGTCCACCGGTACACATCCAAACAGATGCTTAAAGATCAACTCCAAAGAAGAAGATAGAGCCCCAGGTGGAGAGAGACGTTTCCATCCTAGCAATCGTGCCTCTCCATCCCAAACTAATATGTCTGATAATGTTACTAAACCATTCTCTGGAAACCATGACTTGATGATGGATATTTTAGGAATTGTTTCTATGGGGGGAATTTGGATTTTCTAAAACCTTATTGGACCATATATTGATTAATTTACCAATCCCTAGCACCCACGTTAATTTAGATTGTATCAAAGGGGTTGTTTCTTTGCACAATCTCCAAATCAAAGAACCTCCTTTTTCATCAAACGGGGAATCCAAGCATCTTAAACTATTTCTGTAGAAGTACTTCTTTATCAAGACTGTTTTCCACCATTCCTGAGATCTGAAGATAAGTCTCCACGAAAGTTTTGCTCCCAATTCCAAGTTCATGTGTTGGATCTTTTATTTCCAAAACTCCCCTTTCTTTTGGTGCCCTAACAATTTTCTAACCTATCAGATGAAATTTTTTGGTATTAGTTTTACCTCCTTGTCAGAGAAATTTTTGGATTCCCCAGGCTGCCTGATGCATTATATTCGCTGGAGCAAACATAGAAGAACATTGGTATAATGGCAAAGCTGACATTACAGATTTGATAAGGGTTATTCTCCCTGCTGGGTTTAGCCAACAAGACCTCCATTGTTGAAATCATTTCTCCAACTTTTCAGGCACCCCTTGCCAGGCAATGAAGCTCGGATTGCAGAGGGAGATGGGCATGCCTAAGTAGCTAAATGATGTCACAGTTGCCAAACAAGGAAAAACCCAGATTCAGGATATAGCTTGTAGATGTGCTGCAGAGACATTCAGACCATATATCTGGCTCTGATATAAGAAAATATCGGCAAAATATCATTTTGAAATATATATATATAAAGGTGATATTATCGCCACCTTGAAAAACTTGGAATATATCACCATATTGTCGATATTATCATGATAAATACAAACGTGGTGTTTATGCCATTAAATTCATTGAATGTACCTCTATTTTTTTGGCTTCATTATTGCACCCATCATTGAGAATTGATCGATTTTTGTTTTTAACCTTTTGTGTAATGTGATCAGTTTACACTGGTGATCACTGATCATAATGTATATTTAAATGGGTTTCAGTCAAATTAAAGAATTTATACTTGAAAAAATTCAAGTGATTTTTCTGCATTTCAAGTCTTGCACGCCTGACACCGTGTGAACCATGTGGGTCAATAACAATCAAGCAGGATCTATCAATTGTAAGAAAGAAATGATTCTCATCCCCTGACATGTGTCAAATAGTGTAGATGTGTCTGCTGCATTGGTATGTTGAATGTATGTCCACATGCATGGAATGGAGAGAAATGATCGGTTTCCATCCCCTAATTTATATTAAATAAATGCATATACAAGAAATTGACCCTAATTTATATATGCATATTATTCCCTTCTGCCCTGACCCAGGTTCAAGCCCCGAGGGGCATAATGCCCTCTCTTATAAGTTGTCCTTGACAAGTTTCATGTGCACCATTAATTCAATATATATTTAAAAACCCATACATATTATGGAGAGGCATAAGTGCTGCAAGAAGGTTCCATAAAGTGCATTACTTACTTGAATAAAGTAACCAGTGTCTGGTGTACCGTCCAGATTTAGAGTAGGAGCAAAGGCAATGGTAAACTTCTCTCCCACAGAAACAGGATATACATCAATATTCACATCTAGAACCATGTGCATGTCAAACTGCTCGCTACGAGCTTCAATTCGAGAGACTGCAAATGAAGTAAATGGGAATGTTAACTGGCAACATCACGTAAGAGGACGGAGGCAACAGAACATATGTTAAGAAAAGAGAAGGTATATTTCCATAATACAATGGACAGCTTGGGCAAGCTTCAGTGGCAAACATTGAAAGTATCTGATTCAATAATACCTAGTGTCTCGGTAGCAAAAATAATGTTGACATGCAAAGCAAGAAATTATTAAAATAATATAAAACATTGACTAGGTAGCCAAACTATCAAGGAACAGACTAGCTTGCATAAGAAAAAACATCAGCCATATATCACTGTTAAGGAAAATACATGACAATCAAGCTCTTACAGAAAAATTCGCTCGGAACTTCTCTACCAAAGATGGATTCTTGCATCGAGGTTAAATGCCAAGAAAACGGTATTCAACGGCATAGTCACTTAATATTTACTGTTAATACATTAAACTTCCAAATGAAAGTGCATGCTTAGCCTAAGGGAAATTTTAATTTCTCCTGATACAGCCGCAATTCCGTCAAATTAGTTGAAACTGGTATTATACTGCAAATTTTGTCAAATTACCTTTATCAAATTTCTTTCCATCTGGGTCAATCTTTGTCACTGTGAAAAAATCCTCGAAAATGATATCAACCATCTTGGACAAGACCCTAAAAACCCTTGCAAGAAAACACCCTTTTACAGAAAAGCTTCCCAGATAGCAGAATCTAGAAGAAGACCATCAGCCACATGCAAACTCATTTATGGTCGTTGATATCACCGAAACTTCGGGCACCGGCTACCGTCCGCTACCCCGTACGTGCTAACTAATAACATTAATAATATTCACTAGAGAACCATGCCGTTGCGATTTGAAACCGTCATTATCACCTGCCCATGCGGTTTGAACCCGGTTCATAAGCGCATTTAGGGTGTATTATATGTTTTTTTTTATATGGAACAGTTTCGTCGCTAATGTGCGTAAATCTGATAATAGTAGTAATAATAATTTAATGTGCGTAAATTACATTTTATATTAATGTTTGAGATTTGCTAATAGTAGTAATAATAATTTGATATGTGTAAATTACTTAATGTATGAGATTTCTTGTTTGTGGGATAAGGATCTCCTCTTTATATCAATTTGATTATTTCGTCTAGAGAAGTGTATATATCTAACTCTCCTCCAAATTCAAATGTATGACCCTCAAAAAGATAACACGTAATCTTAATGTTTTTAGAACTAGCATGCATTAACAAGTTATTAATTATTCATTGTCGTGTTGAAGGTGATATTTGTACCAAAGGGAACAAAATACAACAAGGCCATGTGGTATCATCTATACCTATCGAAATATTTTGGAAATATAGATGTTACTGCATAAGTCGAGGGCAAAGTTACCACATTTGTTTTTGCCAAAGTTGTCATGTTTCCATATATTGACAATTGTTTGGTTGTAGTTGTAAGTTTAAAAGGTAGCTCGTGCACTCAAGATTATCTCGTATGTATCTGTGCATTCATGATAAAGTCGTTTTGAAATCAAAATGAATGATTAAGCATAAGCATTAATAGAAAGCTATGTATTTGTGTGTAGCCCCAATATAAATTGGTGTTTTAGTGTTTTAATATGTGTTATTATATCTATCATTCCTTGGTCGAATAAAATCCTAATATATTCATACCGAAAGAAGTTGATATCCTCTGGCTATTGGATGCATCATTGTAAAAGGTTCCAAGTTCACTTTTTGCGAAATCAATAGTTAAACTTCAGGGGGAATTTACGAATTTACGCTACCATGGCAATCATATATGTGTTGTAATGGGGGTAAAATCACTATGTTTTTGGGAATCCACATAGTAAGTAAATATTCTTATATGAAAAAGTTAAAATCATTCACTTATTTTACAACAAATAACTAATAAACATTTCCATCGATCCAATCTAATTAATAATCAAGCATTTTTTCCCTAAAAAATCAAAATCATTTGCCATAAGGCGTGTAAGGAAGTGCCCTCAAAAAGATTCTATGACATTGGAAAAAATAATTTAAAAACATTACGAGGGTGGCAGTTGCAAAACCAATGTTACACCAACTTTTCATTTACCATGTGGCCTTTTGCATTGCTAGGAAGCATATGTTAAGCATGTTGTAGCTATTCCAATGTTACCATGTATCACCACGCTCAAACAAAATCGTGATAACATTGTTATTCCAATACCATTGGTCTGTAATATTTCCTAAAGAAAATATATATGTGTGTGTGTGTGTGTGTTCTTAAAAAATATAAATAGGGATAAGCTCTCGACCAAGCATGTGAGCGGTGCAATCAATTATTCCTTTCACTGCTCATAGCCAAATAGATATTACAAGTTGGTATCAATGATTTTAGAAGTTTGAGACTTGTTGTCTCTACAATGAAGAATGGTATTCCTTGAGACCCCTAAGAAATACAATTTGTCCAGTTCTTCTATTCTCAACAATTTTTTGTAAGAAATATGTAACTCTTTCAGTTGCAACTCGCCCGTGAGTTAATGGGCACGAGTTCGACTCTTGCCAAAGTAGAGTGAATTAATAGAAAACTTTACACAACCCATTGAGTTGAACTTAGTATGACTTTGGTTCTGTAAAAATGTGGTCAAATACCAGAAGAAACACAAAAAATGGCTTGCAGAACACTCATCCCAGCAATCCATAGAGGAAGAATCATACATCAAATAGGTTTCAGAAATGTACTTAAGGTATTCAAAAAATAATATATATACAGAGTTGCCAACTTGCAAATTTCATTATATATTTATAGTTGAGAGTGCATGAAGAAAGCACTTATTAAACTATCTAGTTATGTTGTGTTTTTAAAGGCAAAATAGCTACCTGGTTGGGATGGAAGACTCTGATACATTTTCCCTAAAAGAAATGAGTCACAAGTGAGGCACCATGAACCTGATGTTGTTGCTACATAGATGGATGGAGGCAATAAGGAGGCGTAGAGATGCAGTCGTAGGAAGCTTTATCATCGCCATTTCCATTAGGGATGGTATTGTTGTAACCTTGCAACAATCAACATCCTATTTTTCCAATCCCAGAGACTCAACCTTCAACCGCTATTCAGATTGACCGTCATAAACAATTAATTGATATGGCTTACGACAATTTGGTCGGGGCTGAGTCAGTTAGCCCATGATCTCTACGCCTGCCTCCTCATTACCATAACAAATTGAAGGTTGCTCCTGATAACCAGCCCAAATCCTTGTGCATTATACAGAGACGTCCTGGAAGTTTAGCCAAGAAAAGCTCCCCATCATTTGGTGGAAGGCTCGATGCTATAAGAGAGAGAATATGGTCAGAACACGAAGGGGAAGCTCATGATTTTATAAAGGAATTTCCCTGTGCTTTTATCTCTAACGATTGACGAAAGACATACTCTTTCCCGTGTTTATCTATCTTTTCCAGGAAGGGTCTGTTTCCCAGGGAGGTCAGTCCAATCCCATCAACTCTCAAGTTGTTCTTGAACTGTCCATTGAGGAGGCTTGCCCATGATCCATGTCACAGTGCATCACACACCTCATGACTTGTTGACTCTAAACCCCTAAAACCCAATCCCTTGCCTCTTAATCTGAGCAACCGACATTTCAAATGAAAGAAGCCTTCATCTTGCAGTTTTTCACACCTTCTTCCTTTGCATGCATAGAGGCCTTTGAACTTTCTACTTAGCAACACACTTGTGTTTCTGGGATTTGAACTAGGGTTCGATGAAGTGTTTCTCCCAAGGGTTTTAGTGCAGGACTTGGTTTGTTTTCTTATAGGTTTTTTCAAGCTTAAATATCTCCTCCTAGGTTTTGTAAAACATGGCGAAGGAGGAACAAGGACTTCTTCTTCTTCGACCTTCTATAGGCGAGAGGATATTTTGACCGACTCGCTTCCATTTGCCAATATAGAAGAAGAAGTCGAAGTATGAGCATGTCACTGATGAAGCCAAACAAAGAGTGGAGGCCGAAGGCGAAGCTGAAAAGAAAGTGGAGGTCAAATTCAAAGTCGAAGAAGAGGAGTCGTCTGTGAAGAAATAGAAGAAGAATAAGAAGGAATTCAAAACCGAAGAAGAGGATTTGCCTATGAAGAAACATAAGAAGAATAAGAAGATGAAGATAGAAGCTTCCAAGAAAGCTTCGCAAGTCGACAGGCTGCAAGAGGGCCACCATCGACGACAATGGTGATATTATCATTTGCAAGGTAAGTAAATGTTTGATAGCTTTTTCTGAGAGAGAGTCCCATATAGAAGGTCATCTGCATGCAACTAGGTTCATGTAAATTGCATGTTATTTCCATGCATGTTACTTAGAGATTTGTTGGGTTTGACAGAATTTTGCAGAGATTTGTAGGGTTTGATAGAGTTTTGCATAGATTTGGCAAAGATAGTGATGTGAGAGGGTTTAATGAAGGGGGAATTGTATATGTCAATGAAACAGTTCGCGAAGGATGGAAGAGGAATTAAATGATAGTTTCAATGGCGTGGTGATGTTATCAGAGATTATGCCACTGGTCCCAAAATAAGAGATCAAGTGAATTAGCCAACAACATTGCCAGAAAAATGAATTATAAATAATTTGAAAAATAAAGTTTTCTCAAACTTTGGTTAAAATACAAATGGTGAAATTGGTCAACCAAAACAAATAGCCAATCAACCCAAATCGAATGTTATATACTACCTATTGACATGTATAATAAAATGGGATAAATGCTATGAGGCAAAGCAAAAATATGCAAAAGGATAATGTCATGGGATTTATCTAATCTTGTAGTAAAATTACCTTAGTTGTCCAAATATGGGGATACAAGAAGTTAAAGTTTTCAATGATCCAAAACTCAGATCGATTTTTTGGCGATTTGGGTTGATTCAAATTTGAGCAAAATTCTTAAGGGCATTGTTCCACCAAGAATGAAATTTGAATCGTGGTGGAACTTTGTTAATATTTATCCTCATCCATACAAGACCACATACCTTCTACCATTTACCTAAAACAATAAAAGAATAGTAAGAAGCCAATCTTTTCTACAATATACTATGGTTATCCATCTAATTACAAAAAGGTTTCTTCATTCTAGAGTTTCTTATAAAAATAGACATAACACAAGTATTTAGTAAAGGGTATTAGTTTATAAAGGGGAAAACCAACGATGGTGCCCCAACTTCAACCTCTATATCAAATCTATGTCGAAGTTTCAATATGGGTTAGATTACTTAATCTCCCATCGAAACACTAGGGCTACTAGGCTCTCAAATCAATGATAATGTTTTGGGTGAATTTTTTTCCCTGACTCCATAAACTAGCATATGTTTATAATATATGTGCTCAAATATGTATTTATATTGATTTAAACAAAGGCACTTCTAACCAAATTGTGTTAGAGAGAGGAGATTGAAGTTGGACACAACTTTAGGATTATGAAAGAATTGCCTTCTAATGTAGATATTATTTTGAGCATGGACATGTGGTGGCCTCATGTCTGAAGGTAAAGTCTTCAAAAGCTACCAAATGGGTAGAATAATAGGAAGCTCACTTGATAGAAATATTTGAAGACAAATCATTATTGGGCAGAATGAAGCAAGGCCTTAGAGACCCTACACCTAAAATGTTGACAAATGTCATCATTCCATATATAAGGAGTGCATAAAAAAACTAATACATAATTCTTTGAATGCAATAATGAATTTTCATACATAGAATACACACAAAAGTTTGTTTTTATAAAAAAATTAAAATTTTAAAGTCTTGAGTTTCATTGGGCAATTTCAACTTGCCCATTAGATACAAATCAAAAAGGTGCTAGAGTAGTTTTCATGGTTTTTTGGAAGACATATATAGACAACAACATGGGCAAGGATCTGAAGTGAACAAGAGAGCTACAAGAAGTCAATCAACATATGTGTGAGGATAATTAAGGGCCAAGGACGATGAACTAGTGGTGGGAGGAAAAGAACAAGTAGTAGCAAAAGAAATTTGATATACAAAAAAAAATCCTTGAGAGAACCATAGAGAAGAAAAATCAGTGGGGAGCTACATTTATGAAAAATAAAGATTATGTGTTCAATGGAATGGTTCACCTTAAAGAGAAAAATATCCAAGCCTTAGAGATATTGTAGAAGGAGTTAGATGCAAATGATGCATTATTGACCCAGCTTCAAGGAAAACCTGGAGAAGTGAATAACAAAAACCCTCCATGGTGAGGAAGTATTTTGTGCCCATGGACAATTCAAAGATCAAAACATACACATGGTAAGTGCTTCATCGTATGCCCTTTATGTTTATGTTGAAACATCAAGTGAGCACCATGGTAGCTTTGAGTTGCATACTAAGGGTTTAGGCTCCAAGTTGATGAAGAGGATGAGAATTAATGCCCAAGGTCTTGGAAAGATTGGGCAAGGCATGAAGAACAATGGTGAAAAGGATTGTTCTCAACCATAGGTCTATCCTGTCAAGCTCTCACTCATCTCATGACACAAGTAATAAGTTATCACATGTATTTATTCATTGTCATCTTGTGCCCACATGTATTTATTCATTGACATCTTGTGCCCAATCATATAACTAGCATAAACCACATGATACCAAATCATTTCATTATGTGCATACATAACCATAGTTTGTTGAAGGAAAATAATGGACTCTCTCTCTCTCTCTCTCTCTCACACACACACACACACACACACACACACACACACACACACACACATACATCTTTGTAAAAACTCATAATTCATATTCCATGTAAAAAGGAAATCACATATTCTATGTGCTTATCAATGTTCATGCTACCTTTATAGAGATTGATGGATAAAGTATATGTACTAATTTCCCTCTATTAAATTGTCAACTAGGGTAAGTAAACTTAGAGTTGTGACACAGTATGAGTCAAGGTAGAAAGAAAAGCTAATAGAAAGATTAACTAGCTAGGGAGATGGTTTACCTTAGGGATCAACACTCTTTTCAATTTACAATTATACTTTAAAAAAAGACTTTAAAATCCATTTAAACAACATACTATATGTTAAATATACAAAACAATCTTTAACTAATGAAATTTAAGCAATCTAGGACTATGAACTATTTAATCTAAGTAGTTTTAAACAATCCAGAACTATGAACTATTTAATCTAAGTAAGTAACTTTCTAAATGAACAAGCAATCTCTGAATAAGCAAACAATTTGTCAGAATTATCTTTACAAGTGAACTCTATTCTTAAAGCAAAAACTCATAATTACTTTTATCTTGCAAAGAATAAACCTTATCTTTACACTAATCTACCTAACTGAAAGCAAGAGTGTTGTGAGAGTATTCAAATGTGATGATTGTGTCTACGGTGGCAAATTACATCACGATGGCATCTAATCATTAATGACAATTCAAGTGGAATCAACTCGATGCTAACTTCTACAGAGAAATGCAGAGTATGGATAAGGCAATCTATAGAAAGCTTTGCCATCATAAAAACAACATTAAATGTTCTTGTAATCCATGTGATCTATAAACATTGTGCAGAAGATATTCAAAATCAATCACTTGCTCTATCACACTGATACTAGAAAATACTCTATACAGAATTGATAATTCATGCAAACATACAAACTCATAATTGGTACTAATTAAAAATCATAACTAGGATATCATTGAAAATCATAACTCAAAATCAACTTTTATCTTATCATATTGATGCTAGAAACATGATTAACAAATTATGCAGACCTACAGAGAGTATTTGAAGATTACAACTTAATGAAATGGACATTGTCTAAATAGCTACTCTGCAAAGTGATTTACGACTTATGAAACAAAGAAAAGAGACATGATGGCATAGTTAAATAGTTGATAAATAAACGAATTACAACTTGCAAGCAAGATGTTAGGAATCTAAATATAAACAAGTAAACATGGACGTCCACACATGCTCTATGATACACACACAATCCAGGAAGTGAGATGCAAGTTAGGAGAGATAAACACAGTGATACAAATTAAACAAGCAATTTGAAATTAAAGAGATATACATGGTGATATGAATTAAACAAGCAATTCAAAATTAGCGAATTATGAAAGGAAAATACAAAGATGAACATACATGCTGATATGCACAAGCTACCCATACCACTGGTGGGCCCCCCAGAAAGTCGTGGCACTACTTCAATGGAAAAACGCAATCACAGAATCAATATGACATTGATATTAATCATCAAAATAGAGTGTACAATGAAATTGAAGATAATGTCTGTGTGTATAAATAAAATCTGTGTTTCTTCATGGCATATACAACAAGTATTTATAGAGTTTATATAGAGCTTGAGAGGTCAACCACTCAAACGGTCGACACTCTCTAAAAACATAAATTCATTAAATTCCATCAACAGAAAGCATCTTGTCCAACAGCCTCGTGCACTCAAAATAACAGTCCCTGCAGCTACCCAAGTTTGAATGTGACAAGTTCCATAGTTGGAGGGCGTGAGTGGGCACAAAACCCATGTTTCTGATTCGCCCATCGAAGCCCGCCGATATGCTAAACAACAAATCCACTACACTCTAAGCGCTAGATCGAGTGCCAGATGGAGGTCTGGACAAAGGACTGGATGGAAGGCTGAATCAAGTTTTTGGCCTGTTGCAAACAAACAAGAAACGTTAGGACATTGTAATCATACAATTGAAGTGAATTAACATAAAATCATTACAAAATGATGATTGCACATACCTCATGTTGTTCTATGGCGAATTGATGCACAAAACTTGATAATGTCTTTAAAAAGAGATAAATAAGAGCATAAAGTGTATAATTTTCATATGCAAAATGGATTTGGTCATTGGAAAAACAGTCAAAACACCAAATCAAAATTTCTCCCACGCATAAGAGTTTGCAAGTCCCCCTGCAAACAAAAATGGATCACTCGACATAGCTATACTCGTGAAGGAGGGGGTAGATTAGCTTTAGAAGCTTCTCCCTCATGCCCTAGGGACTTTGGCTTAGGCCTTTTGTGATGTTGCAATTGCATCCCAAGATTGTGATTGGTGGTGGTCATCTGATCGACCAATCGCTGAAGAGAGTTTACTTTTGCTTGTAGGACAACATTTTCATGGTGCAAATGTCGATCCGTGGTTTCTCGTTCTGCCAACTGTTAAAGTAGTTGAGCATTCTCTTTTTGCAATTTCTCAATAGTTGGGGTTTGATCAGATGGCTCAAGAGAGGAAGGCTTAGGCTCCTTGATAGATGTAGAAGGTATATCAATTTTAGAAGAAGGTGTAGGCATCTGGGAGGAGGGAGTAACAATGTTTCTGTGAGGAAGACTTGGTGTAATAGGTTCATATTTGATCTCTTTATCAGGCTTAGACTCCTCTGTAGAAACTTCTTTAATTTTTTTATGGGGGCTCTCATGGTCGGAAGACAATTGAATAGGATCTGAAGTACTTGGAGGTTTTATATTAGACTTGCCACTAATACTTTGGGTGCTTCTTCGAAAGGACTGCCCCTTGAATCGATTAGCTTCTCTCCTCTTTGTAGGAACCGAAGGAAAATCTTGATGAAATGAATCATGTAGCTTCTTAGGTTTAGAATCTATAGGTGTTGAAGGTAATGGGGAATTATCAACATGCTTCTTAATTTTCTTACCAGATGAGGTTGCAAGGGGATCAATAGTTTTCTTGGCTTTCTTATCAGATAGGGAGATTGTTTGAACTGGAGGATTTGGAGTTTTTGGAGAGTGAGGATTAGGTGGGGTGATAGTCCCTGAATCGATCGATTTCTTGCTTGTCTTAACTGTGAGATGGGGATTCGAAAATTTGTAGAGGAAATATTGTCATGTTTTACTCTATTTTTCACTTCTGATATAACAAGCAATTTAATGAGGCCATGGTGAAATAAACTATGGTGAGGGTTGGCCAGATTTTTACGAACGTGGGAAGACATCTTCTCGAGGCTTTTCAAAAAATAGAAGGGAAAATTCAGGTGTTTGTTGAATTGAAAATGGGCCAAAAGACGGAAATGACAGGCTTTAAAAACAGAGTACCTACCTTCACAAGTGATGAGCCTGGTAATTATGATCAGAGGGTTAATTAATTTGTCTTTGATCCACTCTTTCGAATACCCTTTGGCTCCAGAGACATTTGGATATTCGGGCTTGAACACCCTATTATAACTTGGACGTGGCAATTGATGGTGTTTGAACCACCGATCCCCAACCCGTGGAAATTTCGTGGTCGAGGCAATGGATTCCTCGGAAACTGAAAAGACCAGAGACACTATGCGAGCAAGTCTCCCATCGAACCTGAGAGCGAATTGGAGAGAGATGCCATCATTTTTCCCCTGCAGACTGGCAAGGAATAGTCCCCAACCCGCACGGAGGAAGACTTCTCGACACGCTGCGAATTCTGAAATGGCCAGTAGCTCAATGTAGGAGGACGGTTCATAATGGTTGGTCATGGTTATAGAGCAAGGGATGAGCAGGAGGCCGAAATCGGGCATAGGGTGAGAGTGATATAGCAAGCAGAGGATGAACGAAATAGGCAGGGTATGAGAAATCAAGACAGAGTACCTGTTTCTTAATGCAATTGTGATGGAAACGGTTGAATCGTGGGCGAATTCGTCATACACGAACGCCATGTGTGATCATAATTGCGCAGAGTTTGAATTTGAAAGGTTTGTACTTTGGAGGTGAAACAAAATCGTGTAATAAATTAGAACAATGTCCAAGTCTTCGACTTGGACATTTGATCATAAAATGCATTTATAATTTTAATTTGATCACAAAATGAAATTTGAAAAATACACCATTTAATTAATATAATTCATCACTGCAACGGGCGTAAATCAATTTGAGTGATCATACCTAAACGCGATCGTGATCATTTACAGTGTATACAATACCTCATTCGATCCTTCATATGGCACTCCATCCAATCCTCCAGATGGCACTCCATCCGGTCCCCTATGTCAGTGAAAGCTATCCAATAGTAAATGGGAGTTCGCCCATAGCACTCAGATTGGACGATTTCTGGCAGGCATGGTGAAAAGGAACATGGATAGGATGAGCATGAATAAGATTATCCATTTTTTATTGCCTTTGTCATCGATCTATAGCAATACAAACAACTTGTTCCTCTTTTCATAGGCTTGTAATACAGATGGCAATGAGTATTTAGCATTTGTTATCAATATGTAATTGTTACAAGGAGCACTTAAGTATAAGCAGTCTTCCATTGCATAAACATAAATAAAAATGCACAACAGGATTATAACACACAAATTTATTTCAGCAGTATAAAACTTATCATACCAATACAAACGATTGTTGATATCATAGCCTGGAATATTGTAAAAAACAATATGACATAAATTTTGACAAAGATCCTACTTCCTCTTCTCATGGCTTATAATACAGACGACAATGTTTAGCATTTGTCAGCTCAGGAAACCCCTCCCCCACTCCTAAGTATTGTGACACCTCACAATCAAAGATATAGGAAACCAATCAATTCTCCCAATAGCTTAAGATTTACAGTTTTCCAAGTGTACAGATAAATTTCACACATTAGTCTGACAAGATAGTTAAAATATGGCCTCACCTGTAGGACAAAACATCCTACATATAGTTAAGAAGAGGTAGGCGAGAGAGTCTTAGGATTGTCTTAAAGTTAGTTCCCAATGGCAGATTGATGGAGTTCATTTACCTTTGCTTAACGATGCATACTTCTTTTCAGCTTTGCCTACAAGTAGTGTCATACATTAGGACAAGTTTTAAGATTTAGGAATTTTATTTATTGTTTGTCAAATCATCACCCTCTCTAGGTAGAATGCGCGACTACCAGCAAGCTTGTTCAGTACTCCGACGGGTTTACCTAGTCATACCATAGGCTGGTACCCGCTACCAGCAGACCTGTTCAATATCCTGACGAGTTAGCCTCTTACACCCTTTTACAGCAGAGACTGGTCCACCATCTTTTAAGATTTATGTATAAATATTTATTTTTGCAAGAAGATGGGGAAGCAACTCTAAATTTTTTTATTTTTATTTTGGACTGGGATGTTATTTAAGTTAGAGGATGACTCTTCTTTATGCATTCCTTTTAGATTGTCCTGATGTAAGGGATACTTAAGTGGGTGTGGAAAATCTAAAGATATGGTATATTCAAGCATTTTTAATGTGTAGTGGATGGTACCATTGGAAAAGAACAAAAAGGTATCTTCAGTCCCTACTCACTTTCTTCTTTTTTGAATTTATATTGATGTTTCCATGGTTAACCACTAATCAGACCTTCTTGCTACTCTTTCATAAAGATACTTTACTTACCTACTTAGGGTTCTTGGGGAAATTGTACTAGTAACCTCTAGGTTTGAGAAGACAAAGTGTCACTTCCTTATATACTCTAGTGGTGGAGGTTATGAGCAACTGCCATGAAAGATGCCTTGAGAGAAAGGAAGATAGAAATCTTGTAAAAATGGCTAATTTAAAGCAGGCAGTTTCTAAGCATAATAAAAAGGCATTATCCAATTGGTGCTTAAGAAGACAACAGAGTTTAAATATAGCAACATCTTCTTCCGAAGTAAAATACTTCCCTTTTTGTCTCCTTGGAGTTGTCCACTTGTTGTTAGATGAACACCTGCAAAAATCTCTAAAATTGTTTATTAGAAAAAAAACACTCTCTAAAATATTTACATATGTATAATCAGAAATAAAAAAGTTTCAAGAACAGGGGGAGGGAGAAGAGACTTCCCCATCCACCAAGGCTAATGCCTTGTCGGCTGACATGACCTGTATAAAATCTTCTTTAGAAATGGGTATGTGGTAAATTTTAAGTCGGTGTCCATTCACTACAAAAGAGACTTGTCTATCATCAATTGTTTTTATCTTAACAACCCCATTATCATACATGGTAACTACCTCATAAGGACCCAACCATCGAGTGGTGATTTTGCCTTTAAATTTTTTTAATTAGGAATCAAACAGCAAATCCCAATCACCGGGTTGAAATTGTTTCTTTTTAATAAATTTATCATGTTGCTTGCTTCTCTGCTTTTGAACTAAAATTGTCCTTTGGATATCATCTTGTCTAATCTCATCTAATTTGTTCAATTATAGGGCTTGTTGTTTTTGTGCCTTGTCTAATTCTAATCCCAATTGTGGAGCAATATGGAAATTCCTTACTTGGAATTCAATCGGTGAAAGTACTTGTTTTCCATAAACTAGTTCGTATGGGGTATGCCCAGTGGTGTTTCTCCAGGTGGTACGATATGCCCACAAAGCCTCTGGAAGTCTATCAACCCAATCTCTATGGTGTAATTGGACAGTTTTGGTTAAGATAGTTTCCAATACTTTGTTTGTTGACTCTACTTGGCCATCATATTGTGGGTGGTATGGAGAAGACTTACGATGCTTTATCCCATATTTTTCCGTTAATTCCTTCATCAACTTAGAAGTGAATTGTGTACCCTGGTTTGTGACAATCTCACGAGGAACACCAAAGAAGGTAAAGATGTCTTCATAAATGAACTCAACAACATATTTTTCAGTAGCCCTAAACAAGGCTTTTGCCTCTACTCACTTGGTGACATAATCTGTGCAAACCATAATATAATTCTTCTTGCGAGACATGGGGGAAAATGGTCCTGCAAAATCAAGGGCCCATTTCTCAAAAGGTTCTATCATAACTTGGGCACGTAAGGGAATTTCATCAGCTGATGTGGGTCTTCCTATCCTCTGACAGTTATCGCAACTTCTCAAATATTTGGTAGCATCCTTAAAAATGCTAGGCCAATATTTACCTAAATGTAAAACCTTATATGTTGTACATTTATCGGAAAAATGTCCACCACATGGTCCATCGTGACAACTTCATAGGATATCTAGTATCTCATCTTGCCGGACACATCTATGAATGATCAAGTCTGGTCCAATACGAAAAAGGTCATGGCCAACCCAAGAGTAGTTAGCACTTTGTGTTATAATTCAACGCTTTTCACGAGGTGACAAATGAGCTGGTAATTTTCTAGTAGCCAAATAATTTTCCATGTCTGCAAACCATGGAGTGTTTACAGAGATGGCAAAGAGATGCTCATCTGGAAAACTATCATCAACAAGAATACTATCACCCTCATGATTAATGCGCGAGAGAAAATCAACTACTAAGTTCTCTTTTCCAGGTTGGTCAAGGACAGTGATATTGAACTCTTGTAATAATAGGAGCCACCTAGTTACTCGATCATTGGTAATAGGTTTGTTCATGAGAAATCTAATGGTAGAGTGATCTGTATGTACAAATACCTCATATCCTGTGATATAATGGTGAAACTTGTTGATGGCATGGACAACTGGCAAGAATTATTTTTCGGTGACTGTATAGTTTATCTCGGCATGGGACAAGTTCTTACTCACAAAGTAAATGGCATAGGATTTTTGGTCTTGTTTTTGTCCTAATACTCCTCCTATTGCAGTATCAGAGGCATCAATGGATATATGAAATGGAGGGGCCCAATTGGGTCCCCTAAGAACTGGTGCCATAGATAATTTAGTTTTTAGAGTTTCAAAGGCAGTTTGACAATGGTTAATCCAAAGAAAATCAACATCTTTGGTAAGCAATCCAAAATTGGTGCAACAATCTTTGTAAAATTCTCAGTAAATCGTCGGTAGTATCTTACATGTCCAAGAAAGCTTCTTACCTCTTTTTGAGTCTTTGGAGGTGGAAGTTTGACGATTACCTCAATCTTAGTAGGATCCACTTTGATCCCTTCAGATGAAACATGATGCCCTAAGACTACTCCTTTAGTCAATAACATTTTACACTTTTCATGACTTAAGGATAGATTCATTTCTTAACATCTAATAAGAACTTTCTTCAGATTGTCTAGGGCTTCCTCGTAAGTATTACCATATACTTTAAAATCGTCCATATACACTTCCACACAATCATGAATGAGGTCAACAAATATCCCTCATACTGCTCGTTGAAATGTGGTAGGAGCATTACACAAACTAAATGGTAAGACCCTATAGGCATAGGTACCCCAAGGACAAGTGAAAGTAGTCTTGTCCTGATCCTAAGGTGCTATGAGAATTTAGTTGTATTTTCTATATCCATCCATGAAGGAAAAGTATCACTTCCCTGACAAGGTATCCAAGACTTGGTCAATGAAGGGAAGAAGAAAATAATATTTGAGAGTGGCCTTATTAAGTTCCCGGAAGTCAACACAAATCCTCCATTTTCCGGTTACTTTCTTTGGAGCCACTACAAGAGGGGATACCCATTTACTGTTAGAGATTGGATAAATAAAACCGACATTCAATAATTTTTGTATTTCCTCCTTTACTATATCCTTTAGTGTCAGATTCATCCTTCTACGGGGTTTCCTAACAAGTGTTACTTCCGCATGGGTATATATGTGATGAATGCATGTGTTGGGGTGTATACCCTTCATATTGGTATATTCCCAGGCGAATTCTCCTGATTGGTCCTTAAGGACATTCACTAATTATTCTTGTTGATCTGCATCTAGTCTGGAATTTCCCAGGATTACTCATAAGGCATGGTATAAGATATGACAAATTCATCTATCTCAAAAATAAAATACGTTGAAGACAAAGTTGATGGGTCCAACTGTTCTTGAAATTCTTCACCAAACATGTACTCAAATTGGGGAAAAGATTGTGGAAAATCAACACACGTGATTGCATAAATAAATTGATTTAGCACATTCTTTGTTGTTTGCTTATGAAGTGCCCAGGAATGATCACTAGGCAACACGAGTTCTTCCCAGTTCTCATTCTCATATGGACATTCAAGCCACCATAGATTCTCCATAACATGTTGAGCTGGTGGGTATATGGTAAGCTTTTGTATAGAAAGTCCATTAGAGATAGTCATTTCACCTTCTCTACAGCCAATAAATGCATTGGTTGTGGCCAACCAAGGTCTTCCCAAGATAACGAGATTCCCTTTAGTAGGATCCTTTGAATGAATGACAATAAATTCTACCGGATATTCCAATGATGCTAATGTGACTATGATATCAGCCAAGATTCCTTCAGGTATACCTTTTGTCTTATCTGCTAATTCCAAAATAGTTGGGGTAGGTCTAAGGAGGGGTTTCAACTGTAATTCTTCTAAGGTAGTATAAATCATAATATTAATGGCCGCCCCCAGGTCTATGAGAGTATTTCCAATGGGAACCTTATTAATGGTTATTGTTACTATGATATTCCCTAGGTTTTCATACTTTGTGACCCTAGGCTGCTCTGATATGTATTCAAACAATTCTCCTATCAAATGTATTGTTGGAGGATCTTTATGTTCCCTACCTGGTTTCTTGATACACAATTCCTTGATCACCTTACTGTAACTTGGAATGTCCTTTATGGCTTGTAATAGGGGAATTTTGACACAGATATTCTTCAATTCATTTAAAATGTCAAATTCCGATCGAATCGTTGGTTTCTCAATTGCTAATCTTTCTGGATAAGAAGGGGCTTTTGTAATATATGAAGATTCACTTTGGGGAAGATTTTGTTCCTGGTCTTTGGGAATAATAACATCTTCCCACTTAGTGTCATCCGTGGGTTAGTCGGGAGTTTCATCTTCTTCTTCTTCTTGGATGACTATTAAAGGCCTCTGTCTATCTAGAACTTTCCCCAACCTTAGTTGAATCTCATGTAATGGAACAAGAGAAATAACATATGTTGGGAAGGTTTGCAACTCAACATTGTGAAGAGGTTGAGTTGGTTTGTTATTCGAGTTAGGCACCGATTGTACTAGTAATAATGTTGGTCTTGGGGAGATTTTATTTTGAAATTGTTGGGGTTGTTGTGGAATAGGAGGTAAAGATGGGGGAACAAAACCCGACAAAAGTTGTTGGATGTTTGGTGGAAACTATGGGTAAGGATGAGTGGGCATAGGAACAGGTGGAACCTGAGTGTTTCCTTAGGTATGCCCTCCTCTCCATCCCTATAGCCAAGGGTGGTGTGAAGCATACTGTGGAGACCAATTTTGCCAATTTGGTGAGTTCCATTGTTGTGGTTGTTGATAATACGATAGAACTTGAGGTGGTATATCCTGGTATGTAGGTTGACTCCTAGGCTTCCATGTCCTCCTAGGTGCATAAGAAGATTCCCGAGGATCCCCACTTCTGTAAATGGCTAATAAACTGGGAAGTGATGGGCATTTTTTAGTTGGGTGATCTTCAGTACATAAGCCACAATCTGAAATGTTGTCTAATGGGAATTCCCTTGAGGAATGCTTCCTCCTGCACCTTGGACAAAATATGCACATTGCTGCATTCTCTTCCTCCTGTTTCTTCTTAATATTTAAGGTGTCCAAATGGGAACCTATTGTATATAGAATATTGGTTTTTAAGTTCTTCAATAGGTTCCCTATTTCTACTCTTGTAATACCACCATAACTAACTCCATTTAGGTTTCTAATATAAGGATCATGAACACTCTTTCCAGTTTTGGCCCTACTCCTCGAGTAATTTCTACACATTTCACAGATTTCAATGAATGGTTTATGGGAGATGTCACTTGATGCCATCAAGTTAAGTGTCTCTAGATATTCTTCCAAAAATCATTTAAGGAAAAGAGTCATGACTGAATCATCTGGAAGGTCATGGTATTTCGATTTTTGTGAGGTATAAGCAAACCGTTCCATGTAATCTTCGAGACTCTCATCCTCTAACTGTTGAATTTTAAAAATATCATTACGAGAATCCTTAGATTTGCAATAGTCTTTGTATTTCTTAAGAAATATAGCTTTCATATCTTCCCAAGACCTAATACTAGACTCTCCTAACCCCATGAACCATCTTAGTGCAGAATCCTTGAGAGTGGCAAGAAAAAATTATAATTTATGGGCATCTTGCAAGTAGTTATAGCTTCTACACAAGATGTCAAACTCAAACATGAAGGTATCTAGGTCCTCACTGCTCTTACCATAAAAGGTGGGTAGTGCAGAGAGTGGAATTTTCTTCATGTTGACATTTTGTGTGGTATCCAAAATTGGAAACCCAAAGGTGGTTTATGTTTGGTTTCCAACTTCTTCTCCCTCACCATGTCTCACATGGTTGTGATCCTCCTGATCATCCATACTGATCTGATTCCCAAGGAAATAATACTTGAATGGTTTTATCCTTGAAGATAACAAAGTGTCCCAAGGTTCTTTTTCAGGAAGGGTATTCCTTCGATAGGAAGATTTATCTACTATTTGGATGTCTGGGAATATACTCGAGCCTGTTAAAACTATTGGTTCCAAAGTTGTTGTTTCAACTTGGGATACAACTATATTGGCTAAAATTCCAAAGAGAGCATTCACTTGTTTAGGGTCAATGATATCTACAAGTTAGAGTCCCCTGATGGTGGTGAAAAGGCAAAGGTTGTGTTGGCTGGTTCTGATGAAGGTTCGAGTGGTCTTGCCTCCCGTCCCACTACTGTTGGTGTCTCAATTTTTTTCTCTATAGTTTCCCCAGTTTTGGTCTCTTCTGAGAATTGTTTATCTCTTTGGGTTGAGCTATCCCTTACTTTTCGGTATTGTTCTGCGAAGTTTATGGGTGGAGTGTTCCTTCCTCCAAAAAGGTTAGAAGGAACATTGATCGAAAGTTTTGGTTTGGTTTTGATATATCTACCCTTTAGGTCCCTAGGTTTGTTCATGAAAGCATTACAAAAAGAAAAACTACCATTGGGTTTGGAGGAACTTGCTATAACAGATGCACAATTTCTTACCTCTCATCTTAAAGTTCCCCCGCTACCAAACTAGTACTAATGCTCATAAATAATCTACTTCCTAACTATTTTCTACCATTAGACAAGTCCCCGGCAACGACGCCAAAAATGATGGGTAAATTATATGTACTAATTTCCCTCAATTAAATTGTCAACCAGGGTAAGTAAACTTAGAGTTGCGACACAGTATGAGTCAAGGCAGAAACAAAAGCTAACAGAAAGATTAACTAGCTAAGGAGATGGTTTACCCTAGGGATCAACACTCTTTTCAATTTACAATTCTACTTTAAAAGATGACTTTTAAAATCCATTTAAACAACATACTCTATGTTAAATATACAAAACAACCTTTAACTAATGATCTTTAAGCATTCTAGGACTACGAACTATTTAATCTAAGTAGCTTTAAACAATCTAGGACTATGAACTATTTAATCTAAGTAAGCAACTTTTTGAATCAACAAGCAATCTCTGAATAAGCGAACAATCTGTTAGAATTATCTTTACAAGTGAACTCTATTCTTAAAGCAAAAACTCACAATTACTTTTATCTTGTAGAGAATAAACCTTATCTTTACACCAATCTACCTAACTGAAAGCAAGAGTGTTGTGACAATATTCAAATGTGATGATTGTGTCGACGGTGGCGAATTACATCACGATGACATCTAATCACTAATGACAATTCAAGTGGAATCAACTCGATGCTAACTTCTATAGAGAAATGCAAAGTATGGATAAGGCAATCTATAGAAAGCTTTGCCATCATAAAAACAACATTAAATGTTCTTGTAATCCATGTGATCTATAAACATTGTGCATAAGAGATTCAAAAGCAATCACTTGCTCTATCACACTGACATTGGAAAATACTCTATACAGAATTGATAATTCATGCAAACCTACAAACTCATAATTGGTACTAATTAAAAATCATAACTCAAAATCATAACTAGGATATCTTTGCAAAACATAACTCGAAATTATAACTAGGATATCATTGAAAATCATAACTCAAAATCATCTTTTATCTTATCATGTTGATGCTAGAAACATGATTAACAAATTATGTAGACCTACAAAGAGTATTTGAAGATTACAACTTAATGAAATGGACACTGTCTAAATAGCTACTCTGCAAAGTGATTTACAGCTTATGAAACAGAGAAAAGAGACATTATGGCATAGTTAAATAGTTGATAAACAAACGAATTACAACATGCAAGCAAGATGTTAGGAATCTAAATATAAACAAGTAAACGTGGACGTCCACACATGCTCTGTGATACACACACAATCCATGAAGTGATCTGCAAGTTAGGAGAGATATACATAGTGATATAAATTAAAGAGGCAATTCGAAATTAAAGAGATATACATAGTGATACGAATTAAACAAGAAATTCGAAATTAGTGAATTATGAAAGGCAAATACAAAGATGCAAAGATATACTGATATGCACAAGCTACCCAGACCATTGGTGGCCCCCCCAAAAGGTCCTGGCACTACTTCAATGGAAAAATGCAGTCACATAATCAATATGGCATTGATATTAATCACCAAAACATAGTGTACAATGAAATTGAAGATAACGTTTGTGTATATAAATAAAATCTGTGTTTCTTCGTGGCATTGACAACATGTATTATAGAGTTTATACAGATCTTGAGAGGTCGACCACTGGAAGGGTCGACACTCTCTAAAAACAAAAATTCATTAAATTCCATCAACATAAGCATCTTGTCCAACAACCTCGTGCGCTCAAAATAGCGGCCACTGCAACTACCCAAGTCTGAATGCAACGAGTTCCATAGCTGGAGGGCGTGAGTGGGCACAAAACCCATGTTTCCAATTCTCCCATCGAAGCTCGCCGATATGCTAGCCGCCAACTCCACTATGCTCTGAGTGCTGGAAGGAGGACTGGATGGAAGGTCGGGTCACATTTTTGCCATGTTGCAAGCAAACAAGAAATGTTAGGACATTGTAATCACACAATTGAAGATGAATTAACATAAAATCATTACAAAACGATGATTACACATACCTCATGTTGTTCCATAGCGAATTGATGCAAAAAACTTGATAATGCCTTTAAAAAGACCTAAATAAGAGCATATAGTGTATAATTTTCATATGAAAAATGGATTTGGTCATTGGAAAAACAGTTAAACACCAAATCAACAGAGATCTCTATATAACTTGTATTTATGAATCATATCTCTCTCTCGAGACCCATTCTCAAGGATGATTACAAGGAAACTCATCAAAACAACAATTTCTTGCAACATTTAAAAATAAAAAATATTATGCCTATGGGACCCATGCCCAATTGCCTGACACAATTTTGAAAATAGTCTTGAGACATGTCTGGTTCCTCAAACATATAAACAAAGATTTGAATTTTGGTAAAAACAAGACAAATTATACAACATCTAGAGATGAGACAGAACATGTGATCCTAATTGGATCCACACAACAACACGATTGGTTATCAGTTCAAGTTCTATGAGTATTGGAAAAATCAAGGTCTGAGACTAAGGAAGTAAGAAACAAGGTTGATGTCATGAAAGGACCCATGCCATTCTGACTAGTGTCCATGTCTGCATTAACATCATACTCTTAATGTCAACATGGGAAAAGCCAAAATCAAAAGAAAGAGATTTGAAAGAAAAATGAGAAGGAACAAAATGTATGTATAAAAAAAAAACTCAAGAAACTATTCATCAAAGTGCTTAGTGAGAAAAGACAAAAGAAGAGAAGCAAATGCTAGATTTGGGGGGAGTTGAGGAGTCAGGGATACTTGGCCTTCCAGTTGATCCTGCTATTTGATCCATTCTCTTATTTATTCGTGCACTATGAAGGAATAAGGGTTCTTTGGTTGAGTTTGAGAGGAATTGATGCCCAAATTCCCATGTGAGTTTGGGAATGTGTGAGAGAGATAGAGGGCATTGTAACCTACACATTTGACAAGAAATAAAGAGATTGATTAAATCCAATCAAACGTTGGTTTTCCGATTTGGATTTCTAGGAAAAATATGGTGTCCATTATGCCTTTAATGCTTTGAATATTTCTTTGTTTATGGAACAATAAAAGTTGTTTGGTGTTTTATCTATATTAAAGATGTTGCATGTAGTCATACTTGTGGTTTGATGGTCAATCCCTAGCTATAGTTTTGATTGTTTCACTAAAAATTCCATTCTGCATTGACAATTGATGAATGCCAACAACTGTAGATTACACACTATCCATTTCACCCTAAGATCTAAGAACAATGGTTGAGATATTATGGTTGTTGCATTTTTAAAGTTAATTTGTATTCCTATCCCTCAATTTCTAGAAAAAAAATTGTGTCCATTGAGCAATTGACAAGCCTACATCATGTTAATCGATTTCTTGAGGCAATCTCTCTCCCCCTTGAGTACACATGTAGCTTGCATTCTATTAATTTCTTCCTTGAGGTTGTACATAGGCCATAGAGGCCATACACAACTTGGAGGATTGTCTTCCTCTTCCTAGAACTTGTGTAATTGGTGGTTGATTGATTGTTTACTTAGTGGGGAACCATTTGTTGAGTAAGGAATTGTCAAGTTGTGATAGCCAAGGAATTGTCAAGTAAAAAAAAAAGAATTTAATTTATTTCATTCCTCCTCTTCCCATTGCATTGGAGATAGTATGGTTCAAATATTTTGTCATGTTTGTGGATTGTCTTATTCCCATGTTCCATGAAACCATATTGTATCACATACGTAATTAGTGGCCATCCCATATGTTTGAAGCAATTCCCATTCCTTTTATGTTATACATAATTGGCATATTATATAGGTTTCCATGAACGATATTTAAGTTGAATGGGAGTTGAATATAAACATATAGGAGCATTGCCTTGTATTGAAAACTTGAGTTGAATCATGAGTTCATACAACTAAAAAGAGAAAGGGAAGGTTCATTGAGATGAGCTTGTTTGCATCCAAACATTGCATAACAGAGCTACTCAAGTACAAGAACTCAAAATAATTAAATGTTATCATTGACATCTCATCCTTGAACATACCTACAAGAATTGAAAAAGACTGAAATTTTCCTAGGGATCCATGTTGGTGAAACATACATGCTATGATCTTACCATTTACAGATCATATGGTATCAGAGACTAAGTTCAAATATACTAGAGACATGCATGGTAAATGCCCACAATGATTACCCACATATAAGAATTGGATAAGAATTGCTACCATACCCACATATAAGAAGAGGACCAACAATAATAGGGGTCAACAATAATAACATAATGGGGAAGATCCATAAGTTAGGTTTAGTCAACTAGAGTAGAGCATAGTTGTACTGACAAATATGGTAATACAACTACTGGTAACAGAGAGTAAGGAAGAAACCTAGACAAAGAGTGAGCATGGAGAACATAGGGCTAGCATAGAAGATACAAAGAAAAAGGAGAGGGAACCAAAGTCAGAGCTCAAGACAAAGATAAACACGGGAGAATGAAACCATAGCAAATTGCAGGTATATTTCCATGTAGAGGCAAGTGTGGACATGAAACCATATGTAGTAGAAGTCGATGCCATCAAACAAAATTAGTGGCTACAATAGTTGGAGGTGTACTTTAGCATGCATGAAGTCATTGAGAAACAAAGGATTACATTTGCTTGGTTGAAGCTTGAAGGACATGCTTTGGAATGGTGGGAGAGTGATGCAATGGGAAGAGAACTGGAAAAAATTCCACCATTAACTCATTAGGAAGTGTTCAAGGACACGATCAAAACCTAGTTCTACCCAATTGGAAATGAGAATAATCGACATATTACATGGAATTACTTCAGGCAAGGGCATGGGAAATTAATGTAAGAATTCACAACAAAGTTCAAGAAGGGAGATATTCAGCTAAGTGTCTCTCTCAAAATCAAATATATGTTGATCAATTACTTGGGATCATTTATTCCTCAAATTTGACAATAATTGATGTTATTCAAGCATAAGACAATTGATGAAGCAAGTGTTTGAGCATAGTACCTTGAAGGAGACATTTGGAAGCAAAAATTTAGCATGCAAAAGAAAAAAGAACCACAAGAATAATAGAGAAAAGGGAAGAACAAGAAGAAGTGGAATTAGAAGAAGATAATGGAATCAACACAAGAAGCAACACCTTCCATCAAGAAATGCAAGGCTTGCAAGAAAAAGGGACATACCGAGGAAGACTGTTAGAAATTACACCCCCAAGCATTTCCATAAGAGGAGGAAGAAGAAATATTTGATAGTATTAGATGCCAAAGAGAGGGTGGATAATACCTCAGACCTAGAAGGAAAAGTCAATTTCACTACCCTTCGAAAGGAGGTAGCGCAGTCACAAGGAAGAGAAGGAGATGACAAAAATGTTTTGCATCAAGATACACATTAAATGGAGCAAGGTAGTTTGTTTGTTTGATCTTGGTTTGCAATCCAATATGATCTCTATAGTTAGTTCATAAGCTTAGCCTAGAAACTCATGACCATCCACATCCATACCCCCTAGATTGGGTAAGAAAAGATGTAGAATTGAGAATGGGAAAATAATGTAGATTTAAGTTTTTCCTTAACCAAAACTTTGAGGATGAAGTGGTAGCAAACACAATTCCTTTGGACATGTGTGAAATCATCTTGGGAAGCCCATACTTGTACGTGAGAGATTCCATCTTTAGGAGGAGAGAAAACCAATATAGGCTTATCAAGGATGGGAAGGAATTTTCCATGAATGCTCATAGAGAAAAGTCCAAACTTTCTTTGATTAGTGCTCATCAAGAAAGGAGAGTTACTAGAAGTACAAATAAGTTTGTCTTGTTGTTTTTTTGAGAAGGAAAGTAAAACAGAGAAGGCATTGAAGTGGAGATGAAGGAATCATTGGAAGGATGTAGTGGTAAGTAGTGTTGGGAACTACAAAAACTTATTTAATCCTACAAGGAGGTTTTCCAAGAACCTAAGGGGCTGCCACCCAAGCGAGAGGTTGAACATGAGATTTAGTTGGTCCCATAATTGTCACTACCAAACATTGGGTTGTATAGGTAGTCCATTCTAGAACCATATGAAATAAAGAAGGATTTGTAGTGGTTTTTGGAGTAGGGAATCATTAGGCCTAGTATGTCTCTACGTGGTTTATCCATCATCATGGATCCAAAGAAGGATGGAAGTTGGAGAATGTGCATTGATTACCATGCCCTAAACAAAATCACAATAAAGAATATATATATTTTGCCAATGATTAATGAATTGTTGGTGTTAATCCCTAGAAAAACCCCCATGTTAAGTATATAACCCCTTGTTAAGCTTTATATATTGAATTATTACATTTCCCGTGTTATATTTTTATGTAGGCTAGAAACCTTCATTGTACCCTTTCATTATAATTGTACACTTTGTCTCTTATATATATACACCAAGGAGACCTAGTCTTAGAAGCATATCATATCATCTTTTGAATTGGATATATTGTAAAAGGAGGTTTCCTCCTCAAAGTGGACTATATTCATTGACTTTTTGTCATTTTTAAGGCATTGGATCATAACATTTGGTTTCAAAGCATCGATCCTAGGGTTTTGCTGCTTTAAGCAAGTCATCTTGTAATTTTCGCTATAATTTTTTTTATGTGATTTTTTAGACAACGAAATTTAGAGGTTACTTAGGAGACATATCAAAGTACCTTTGAGAAAAATTTCAGGTTTTGGGTCATTATACTTTTTGAGATATAGCGTATGAAAAATATGGTTTTTGATTAATCCATAATTCAGTTTTAAACGAGTTATCTTGGGATTTTCACTATAATGTTTTTTTTTTGGAGGTTTCAGATAGTGAAATTTTGTGGAGATTGAGGATACAAGCCATAGTACATGTGGTAAAAATTTCAAGTTATGGTTTGCTATACTTTCCGAGATAAAGCCCATGGAAGGCAAGGTTTGTGACTAATTTTGAAATTTGTTATCTTGTCATTTTTGTTGTAATTTTTTTTTTTAATAAAGTTTTAGATTCCTGAGTTGACACGGTGAAGTACATGTGGAAAATATTTTAGATATTGAATCATTATATTTTGTGATATATTTCTTATGGAAGTTACGTTTTTGCGCAAGTTATTTTCTAGTGATTTTAAGAGATTTTTCCGTGGCTAGCAAGCTCATTTTTTATATTTTTTTTAGAGACATGTTCCGACATATTTAAATAACATAGGGTATGTTGTTAAGTAGGTAATACTGTGGTTGGGGAAGAAAACAAGCAATAAATACACATGGTTTCACATGGTTACTAGAAACACATTGCTAGAATTGTTTTTGGACAAAAACTATGTGTGAGGTTTTGAAACGTCCAACGTTTCGAGTGGTGATCCGGATTATTTTCGGAACAAAATGAAAAAAAAGATATTACAATGAAATACACATAAATATTGTTAGAAACAAAGAAATACAACAATATATGATTTCTATTAATGAAATAAATGCACAGAGAGTGTAAGAATACAGAGTGCAAGACTCACTAGAATGGTGGCAGCTTTATCTCTGAGAAGAAATGTGACGAATACACTCATTTGCAAGAAGATGAGTACAATGAGGCTCTGAAAGAATTTTTATAATAAACATGAATTCCAAAACCCTAGACATTCAAAAACGTAACCCTAGGAGATGAAGCACCAAAAGTCATGTGGGCCTTGTTGGGGTAAGTTAGTACATCAACTTCCCGGGGTCGTAACTTTCGCATGTGATCTCCATTTTAGGCATGTGATAGCTTGTTGGAAATGTATTTTTGAGAACTATGCATTATGCCATAAAAATATAACTCTGTCTACAATTTGACTGTGGAAAGCCAAGAAAACAATGTTTAGGGCCCCAAAACGTCCCTAGAAGTACAAAAAGATGTACTGACAGGAAAACTTCCAAAATAAGTCAGTTGGAATAGGTGGGCGGCCACCATTATCCACCTGGACGCTGTGTAGGGCTTCAGGACAGCCCCGAAAGTGTAGAACCCACTATTACAAATAAATTTCCCCATTACAGAGAAACACGTTGAAGTAAAAATTGTCAAGATGAGCCAGTTGGAATTTGGAACAGGTGGGTGGCCACCAATATCCACCTGAATCAAGTGGACACTCTACCCATCATCAACTTCTTATGTCCTTGATGATGGGTGGGGTATCCAATTGAAATGTTGGATGTTTCAAAACCTCACACACAATTTTTACCCATAATCACTCTAGAAACCTACATACTTAGAAACACATTGCTTCACCTATTGGAAACCCATGCAACCCTTCTTGGTACCCCTTTGAGTAGTACCACATTTGATGGTACCTATAGATGGAATCTCACTTCCACGTACCTCTAGGTATCTAGGAATTTTCCTAGGTGTACCTGAAACCAACCTTAGATAAGTTATTCAACCATCTTGTTGCTATAGTACACCGAGAAGAATACTCGGGAAGACCACTCCCTAGTACCTAGGTAGTCAAGTAGTATTTGTAAGAGCATAGTTGAGCCTCCTTAGTTAGTTCCCTGAGATATTGGGCCGAGTACAATTGTTGGACCCCACACATATAACATAGATATATATAACCTGACACTCCCTTGTCCTTAGGACCCAATAAATTTTTTCCATGGCTCCAAAGAAAAATACAAAAATTGCTTCACCAAAATAATCCTCCAAAAAGATCCTCCATGACTCATGAAGAAAATGAGGATATACAAAACTAGTTAATGAAAAAGGTCTATTTGATGACTACTCAAACAAAAATAGAAAGGAAGATGGGAGAAAATACAGAACATATGGAAAATAAGAAGGGTGAAAATATGGAAAAGATGGAAAAGAAGATGGAAAAATTGATGGATAAAAATATCAAGGAATTGCAAAATTCCATTTTATAAACCTTATATGTGAGGCTTCCTGGAAGTGACATTGTGACCGAAGTGACTCATGAAAATAAATGTAGTACTCATATTGAACAACTAGTCGGTAATAAGCAATTTTCAAGTGGATTTAACTCTAGTAGCGGAGTTAATTATGGCGGGGGTCCTAAATTAAACTTTCCTGAGATTGAATTAAAGAAGTTTGATGGAGCATAAGTCTTTACATGGGTGAACCAAATAGAGCAATATTTTGAACTACATAATATTATGGATGATAAGCAAAGGATTCACATAGAAACTTTGACCTTTGAGATAAAACCATATCAATTGTATCAATGGGTAATTAAAATGAATCCCCCTTGTTATCAATATACTTGGGGTTTATTTACAAGAGACTTAGAAGCACAATATGTAAAAGTTTGGGAATAAAACTACTTTAGTCAATTGACAAGAATCAAGCACTTAGGTGATATTGAAGATTGTAATTCAAAATTTCAGGTACTCGCCACAAGGGTGGATGACATAAGTGAGGAACATTTATTGGAAGCTTACATGGGTGGATTAAAAGAAGACAATAAACATGAACTTTTACTAAAACATCCTAGAAATATTATAGAAGCTATGCAACATGCTCATCATATTCAAGCCAAGAATAAGGATACACACATATCTACCATTGGAGAGTATGCATGAATCAGAGATTGTTTTGGGGTTCATAAGACAACCGTACCTCAATCAACAAGGTTGACATCTCAAAAAATGGATGAAATAAGAGCAAAGGGACCATGTTTCAATTGTGACAGCAAGTACAGTAAGGGGCATAAATGTAGTGAGAATAAATTATTCTACATAGACAGTGAAGAGGAATAAGATCAAGATTTGAAACCATCACAAGAGCTAGATCTAGAAGAGAATACTCCAACGATATCTTGTCATGCATTGGCTGACATCAATACTCCACAAACCCTTGAGATACAAGGATACAAAAAAAAGAAAAAGTAACGGTGTTGATTGATTCTAGTAGCACCCATAACTTCATCAATTACAAATTAGCAAAAGATCTCAAATGCTATGTATTTCCATCAATAAATATCCAAGTAATGATTGCATATGGAGGTGCCATAAATTGTTCTGGGAAGTGCCATAGTATTAACCTCAATATGGGGAAGTATTTTTTTGGATATTTCCATGATTTCCATCCAAATGGGTGGTGTTGATGTTGTATTAGGGGTCCAATGGTTACAATCATTGGGAATAGTGGCTCTTAATTTTCAAAATCTTTTCATGATATTTTCCTCAGAAGGCAAGGAAATTGAGCTTAGCGGTATCCAAGGCAAAATCTTCTAAGGTGATAAGCTCTAATAGCATGACAAAATTACTCAAAAAAGGACACCATGGTGTAGTTGCACAATTATGCTCATAAGATGTTCAAACATCTATATCCTTTGCTCCAATGGATCTCCAAATAGATACCAACAACTATTCCAAGGAATTTGGAGAGATGCCTAAGGTTCTTCCACCTGTTTGAGATCACGATCATGTTATTCATTTGCAACCAAGAAGTGTACCATTTAACATTAGGCCTTACAGGTACATATGCATAGAAGAGTGAGATTGAACGCATGATCCAAGAAATGTTAGAGTCTGACATCATTCAACCTAGCCAAATTTCTTTCTCTTCACCAATAGTGATGGTTACGCAAAATGATGGTTCATGGCGTATGTGTCCAGACTATAGACAACTCAACAAAATGATAATCAAAGATAAGTTTCCTATTCATGCCATTGATGAATTATTATATGAATTGCATGGAGTAATTTTCTTTACTAAGTTGGATCTTCATTCAGGATATCGTCAAATTAGAATGAGGCAAGAAGACATTCCCAAAACAACCTTTAAAACACATGAAGGTCATTATGAGTTTTTGGTTATGCCATTTGGACTTACTAATGCACCTTTAACATTTCAAAGCTTGATGAATTCTATTTTCAAACTCTTCCTTAGAAAATTTGTGTTAGCATTTTTTGATGACATGCTAATCTACAACAAATTTTGGGAAGAGCATGTACAACATGTTGACAAAGTATTACAACTTTTGGAAGAGCAACGAATTTATGCAAATCCTTCCAAGTGTGTCTTTGGGGTTCAAGAAGTGGAATATTTAGGTCATATTGTATCTCATGAAGGTGTAAAATTGGACCCTAACAAAATTACAACTACGAGGGAATGGCCAATTCCCAAAACCTTGAAGAAAATTATAGGATTCTTAGGATTGACAGGTTATTATCGCTAGTTTATCAAGAACCGTGGTCAAACAGTGACACCTTTAACAACATTATTAAATAAGGAATCATTTTATTGGACTCAAGAAATAACCAAAGTCTTTGGAAAACTTAAGGAGGCTATGTGTACAACTCCTGTCCTAGCCACACCCGACTTCAAAAAAACAATTATTGCAGAGTACGATGCCTCGGGCCATGGCATTGATGCAGTTTTAATGCAAGAAGGTGTTAAGAACCAAACATCAATATAGCATGGAAAAACCTCAGGAAAAGTACTCAACGCCTTGAAACAGAGATAATTTCAGATAATAAGCCTCTTCGAGGGGGCAACCTCCTTTTACCCCACTTAAATGTTCAAGTACAAG
>ML801863.1:72459-88029 GCA_009831015.1 Picea engelmannii
TCAAAATTGGATGTGCCAAGTGGAATTTACGGTAACTTCCTCACAACTTGCCGATTTTTGTCCTTTCCAGGAGATCTCACTTGTATAGAATGCCCTGCACAAAATAATTGATATCAAATTCTGAAACTCGCACCCAAAATACTTCAGACTGTCCACGATCCAATGCAACCAGTCCCACTCGATTTGGATACTCTGGCAAAAATTTATGCTTGTTTTATCTGGAACACCTTCTTGAGACTAGTCAATAGGACTAGTCAGATACCCTATCTTACACAAGGTGTATCTACAAATTTAAGATGACCCAGAAGATGAACTTTTTACCAAAGATATATTACTAATTTCTGTAAATGGCCTCCAGAGTTCAGGGTCTGAAACGTTACAGAAAATTCTTTATAGCGAAAATTCCGCAATGGCTCATTTCAGGATGATTCCAAAACCCTATCTTGTATAGGATGTATCTCCGAAAGTATAAGGCCTCAGGAGATGAATTTTGAACCCAACGTACCTTGATCCGTCTACTAAATACCCTCCAAGCGGTTCCTCCTTAAACGTTGTAGAAAAAAAGTTATAGTGAAAATTCCACGGTGTCTCAGATGTAGCAGCGAAACCCCAAGACCTTGAGCTCTGAAACCACATGTTAAGAACCAAACATCAATATAGCATGGAAAAACCTCAGGAAAAGTACTCAATGCCTTGAAACAGAGATAATTTATGATAATAAGCCTCTTCGAGGGGGCAACCTCCTTTTACCCCACTTAAATGTTCAAGTACAAGATGATTCAAAATGAAAATGCCTCCTTGGTATATATAGGAGACTAGGAGGTATAATTACAACTAATGGCCTAAAGCCGACATAAATAAAATAACATTACTAATATAATATGCCTCAATTAAGGGGTAATGAGCCAACATTAGGGCTTAACAGAAGGAAATCCCCTTGCCTTTAAAAGAAACCAACTTAAAGGAAAAAACTTACTCAAACCCATTTATGAAAAAGAAATGGTGGCCATACTATGTGTAGTTAAGAAATGGCATCCTTACCTACTTGGAAGACACTTCAAAGAAAAAACAGATCATGATAGTTCAAAGTACTTCTTGGAGCAATAATTATCTTCAAAAGCGAAACAAAAAAGGGTTACAAAGATGCTAGTTTATGAATTTGAAATTATATACAAGAAACCAAAATATAATATTGTGGTAGATGCACTTTCAAGGAAAGAAGAAGAAAGAGAGTGTTCACTATGTGCTATTTCTATTCTGCAATCTAATTGGGTGGAGGAAGTAAGGATAAAATGGAAGCAAGATTAAGAGGTATGTAAGATTATTCAACATCTACAAGAGGGCCCTAGTGTATTATATAAATTTATGTGGAAGAATGATTTTCTATGGTATCATGATCACCTATATTTATGTAAGAATTCCCAACTCAATCAGAAGGTCCTTCATGAATTACACACTTCTCCCATAGGAGGAAATGTTGGGTTCTTAAAAACTTACCGTGGGATCAAAAATGATTTTTTCTAGGAAGGTTTTAAAACCGATGTTCAAAAGTTCATGTTTGAATGTGTGGTCTACCAACATAATAAGGGAGATACAATCAAGATTACAGGTCTCCTAAAACTATTAGCTATACCAAGTCAAAATTGGGAAGAAGTTTCAATGGATTTTATGACAGGTTTACCTAAATATGAAGAAAACATTGTCATCATGGTAGTAGTGGATCGAATGACAAAGTATGCCCATTTTTTTCTCTCTTTCTCATCATTTTAATGCAAGTACATAACCCACAACATTCATGGAAACAATTCAAAAGCTACTTGAAGTCCCCAAGATTGTTGTAAGTTACAAAGATCCAATTTTCACTGGAAATTTTTAGACTGACTTATTTTCTTGTTTGGGAGAACTCAATTGGCTACATCTCATATTACCATCCTCAATCATATGTGAAAAATGAGATTGTGAATAAATGTCTAGAGGGATATCTTTGTTGATTTGTATATGATAAACAAAGACAATGGGTCAAGTGGTTTTCCTTCGCAGAATGGTAGTGCAACACATCCTTCCATACTTAATAAAAAACGTCCCCATTTTTGGTACTTTATGGATATCATCCTCCATCCATCATATCTCCCTTGAAAGGGGCTACAAAGGTTCAGATAGTGGAAGACAACATAGGGCACCAACATTAGGTTCTCAAACTATTGAAAGACAACTTGGTTATGGCACAAAATAGGATGAAACAACAAGCCGATCAATATCATAGTGAAAGGGAATTTGAAGTGGGGTATTAGGTATTTTTGAGGCTACAACCATATAAACAGATGTCTCTCAAGAAACAAAATAAGGACAATAAATTATCACCCAAATATGATGGCCCCCATAAGGTGTTGCAAATGATTGGAAGTATGACATACAAATTGGAGTTGCCTCCATCTTCACATGTACATCCAGTCTTCCATGTTTCTTGCTTAAAGAAGGTAATTAGTGACAATATCCTTGATCCAAACTATTTTGCCAAAGATTAATGAAGAAGGAAATATCATACCAGAACCATAAACAATCCTTGAAACAAGGTTTAAGTGGTTGTGAAATCGAGCAATTACTAAGTACCTCGTCAAATGGAAGAACCTACCAATGGAAGAGGTGACATGGGAATATGAGTTCTTCATGTAGAAACAACCATAGTTAGTCAAGTGTTGAAGACAACACTTGTCTAAAGAGGAGGGACATTTTAAGTCCTAGGCAAAGCCCCATTTTAAGTATATAACCCCTTATTAAGCCCTAGATATTGAATTATTACATTTCTAGTGTTTTATTTGTATGTAGGCTAGAATACTTCATTGTACCCTTTCATTATAATTGTACCATATATATATATATATATATATATATATATATATATATATATATATATAGTCTTAGGATCATTTCATCTTGTCTTCTGAATTGGATATATTGTAAAAGGAGGTTTCCCCCTCGAAGTGAACTATATTCATGGATTTGTTTTTATCATTTTTAAGGTGTTGGATCATAACATTTGGATTAGTGGAAACAAGCCAAGTTCATCATTTCATCTTGTCTTCTGAATTGGATATATTGTAAAAGGAGGTTTCCCCCTCGAAGTGAACTATATTCATGGATTTGTTTTTATCATTTTTAAGGTGTTGGATCATAACATTTGGATTAGTGGAAACAAGCCAAGTTCTTCACCAAGATGGACCTCAAATTAGGTTACCATTAAGTAAGCATCAAATGAGAAGACACGTGGAAGATAATATTCAAGACAAGGCAAGACTTGTACAAGTGGTTAGTGATGACATTCAGTTTATCTAATGCACTTGCAACTTCATGAGTGTGGTTTTCTTATTAGTAAATCGAAAGATGCAAAGAAAAATAATAGATTTTAAAGAGATTTATTGCACAAATGACAAATTGCAACTACCATAGCAAAATAAAGAACCAAAATACCAAAAAATGTTATACCTTTATTTACGAGAGCAATGTTCACTTGCCTCTTCAAGGGATAAATATTTGTTTGAGCACAAACCCAATTAAAATATACTTCATAAGACATCTCATTACATTGCTTCTACTCATTTATATAGTTTTATCTACCTACAAGGAACATTATAAAGAAGGAACTTTCTAGTAGGCGGAACCTGCTAGTAAGCCTTCTTACAATTATTGATCTCACACTACTATATGGGCCTTATTTATTATATATGGCCTCCATACATAGAAACCTTTTTTTTCGAGGAAATGTACTTGTGGAAAATCCTCTTAATACTACCCCATGTTCCATGGATGGTAAGCGGGGTTGTTGGAAATATTGTCATTGATGTCAACAGTCGATCAGATGATCTGTTGTTAAATGACAGATGAGATTGTCATTGACGTCAACAATATACTAGTCAACAGAAGATGTCATACATTATGTAGAGAAGGAAAAGCACAAGCTCAGGAGGAGGAGAAAATAGGACGAGCGAGCAGTATGAAGACCAAATCTCAGAAGGAAGAGCGCAATGCACAATATATCAGGTTGCAAATTTTTTTTCGTGATTATTGTTTATCACGATAGGATCAACAATCCTATGATAAAATCTCAGGAGGATAAGCCCGGGAGTTAGTTAACACTCCAAAGCAGTGAAATGATCTGATCCATTGGATCAAGAGGACATGTGGCAAGTGATTTTCGCTGACTCGCAGATCAGGAAAGTCAAAGACAGTGTTGCATGAATTTGCAAAACGCGAAATCACGATATGATCTAGACCATTGGATCATGGAGGGTCATGGACCATCGATCCAATGTAAGCGGATATTAGGAAATCAGGAGTCAGAAGAAGGGAGATGCTCTAACCTTTGAAATACCGAAACACGAAATCACGATAAGATAAGGACCGTCGATCAGGAGGAGCGACGTGGGTCGTCAGATCTGATGAGAGTGGCATACCAGATTTTGGGAATTCGGAGATTGTGAGGTGAGAGAACGGAGCATGCTTCTTGAAATACCGAAACACGAATTTGCGATCCAATCCAGACCATTGGATCGAGAGAGAATCTTGGCAGTTGAAACCGGAAGGCACGTGGCGAAGGGTTATCGTTTCGCTGAATGGAAAGTCAAAGGAGGGAAGAGTTTAACCCTCCAAATTGTGAAATGCGAAATCATGATAGAATCATGGGTCGTTGGATCTTGAAAGAGTTGGAGGGCCATTGGATTTGAACCAAGGCAAAACGACACAACAAACCACGTCATCAAGACACGTTGACAGACCACGTCAGCTAAGGACACATGGCACAATAAGACACTGACAAGTGTCAAGTTGATACAACATTTCAGGCACGTGAAAATCACGAATATGTGTGACACATGGCAGTCAATAGGATTGTGACACGTCGTCAAGTGACGTAAGTGTTTACGTCACCCCCGGGATCTCACTTCGGATTTTTGCATTGTAAGAAAAAACTCTACAGTTTGGAAGTCTCGAATGCCAAAACTTCGAAAGGGACTATTGGAGGTCACGAAGATTCGAAGGCAAAAACGACGAAATCCCGGCAGCCACACATATCAATGCCTGATTAAGACACAACCATTCGATTAAGGAAGGAAGGGATCAGATTAAGGTTGAAGGTGGACCATTGATCTCTTCCATAAAAGAGACGTGAATTGTCTGATCATATTGGCGATATCACAACCGAGAGTTTTGTAAGGAGCAGTGTCTCGAAGACTCGATGGCCAAAGTGCCGAAACCCCGACAACCATCCATCTCATCGTGTGATCAAGTCACAACCGTCCATCTCGATAGAAGATTGAATTGTGACCGTTGAATCATGAAGAGATCTAGAATGTTGACTCGAGAAGGGCATATGTCACACCACGTCAGCAAGGGAAAAGTGTCGAAATCCCATCAGTCGTCTATCTCGATACATGATTAAATCATAGCCATTGGATTCAACAGTAAAAGGATGAGTGTAAGGTTAAAGATGACCGTTAATCTATCTCCACAATTCTAAATGTGAGCCGTCCAATTGTACCAGCGATATCATTTCGGGAGATTTGACATGTTGTGAGTCATGAAGACTCGATGGGAAAAACGTTGAAAATCCGTCAGTTGTTCATCCCATCAATGAATGAATCGTGACCGTTGATTTAATAAAGTGCTCATGCCCTCGTCTCATCTAACGTGAGGTCACCGCTGTCGGTCCTATGGTCTAGAGATTTGAACGGGCAGAGTGTAATGCGTTGACGAAATTGTTGAGCCTGTAGTTCTAAACGCATGGTCATATGTGATGGTTTGAAGGAAGCGCCTTCACAGAATCCGGTCTCTGTAAATATAACATAGATTAGGCATCAAGTATAAATGATTAAATTGATCCATGATTGTGATCAATTTATGACAAAAATGAACCGATACAAAGTCGTGATTAAAAGAGAATAAATCATGAAAATATGAATAAAGAATAAAAAGAAAAATGATATTAATTAAAGTTTAGATTACCATTTTAAATGAAAAGGTACAATGGTTCAAATAAAGGGACACATTGTTTTAAATTTCACACCAGTTTGAAGATTATATAAACGAGAAAAAGTGGTGAGAAGAAAGTGTCTCTGCAATCCAGAATAGAAGATAAAAAGTTGAAGCAGATTCCAAGAAGACATCAGAGGAAAGAAAATGTGAATAACAGAGAGAAGATAAAATGCAGTTCAGAACAAAAGTTAAATAAGTTGAAGCAGATTCCAAGAAGATATCAGAGGAAAGAAAATGTTAATTACAGAGAAGATGAAATATGGTGATGAGAATTTTATGGTATACCTTTGATCATAAGATAGTTGGTTCTATAATGGATCACTACTACTGGAGTTGAATACTCTAGTTTGATAGACTGGGTTCTATCAACAAGTTGGAACTTGCAGCAAGTTGGGTCTTGCGCCAAGCTGGGTCTTGGCAGAGAGTTGGTGCTCTCCGAGGGGTTGGTGCTCCTTATTTCAATTGGTGCTGAAAACTTTAGTTGGTGCTAAAAATAAAATCCTCTCTCACATATATTCATATTACGTTGTTCATATTTATTATACAAAAACTTATACAAACATCTGGTGTCTTTGTGTTCATTATAATTATGATGTGATTGTTCTTAATCTGTTCAAATATGTTTTAAGTGGTAATTTGAAAAGAAATAGTTAAAACAGTTCACACACTAATTCAGCCCCCCCTCTTAGTGTGGGCCATGTGTTCTTCAATTGGTATCAGAGAGAGGTTCCTTCAAACATAGTTTAAAACACTGGAAGGCAAATCTTGAAGAAATGGGTGGACACATGGCTCTCTCCACAATTGAAGCTCCTTTATTTGATGGAACAAATTATTCCTCACGGAGAGAAAATATGGAACAGTTTTTGAAGTCAAAAGGATTTGAGGTTTGGAATTCTGTAGTAAGAAAGCCCCGGGACTTAACTAAATCAAAGAATATATCCAAAATTACAGTCCAAAGAAGAGCAAGGAAGAACAATGAAGTAGCATTTAAGATTCTTCTCAATGGATTATCAGATATAGTCAAGGAAAGCATAGGACCATGCACATTTGCCAAGGACTTATGGCTGAAATTAGAAAAGATGTATCAAATAAAAAATGAAGACACATAAGACATTCCTATCAAGGATGAAGATGAAGACTCATCCATCAATAAAGGTAAGGACTCTCCACAATATTTCGACTGCAATAGCAGTAATATTGAATCCTCCTCTGCAAGTAAAGAAGAAGACTCAGATACTATAAAAGAATGTTCTGTTAGCATTTATCCCATGGAAGAAGAAGAAGAAAAACTATCAAAGGCCAAAGAAAAGGTTGATTGGAGTCTCTATGAATACCTCTATCACCATAATGAATCAGACTATAGCTATCTTCATGACTACACTAAAGAATATATTTAAAAAAGTCAAAAGCATGTCTTGGAAATAAGACAAATACTCAAGGACAATAAAAAGATAATATATGAGCAGGACAATCAGTTAGAAGAGAAAGAAAAGGAGATCGAGAAACTGAAAAATGTAATCAATCAAGCAAAAGAAGAAAAGAAGGAAGATGATGTCTCAAGCAAAAACATTGCAGATCTAAAGGAGCTAAGGGAAAACTATGTCAATCTTAAAATCCAACTTGAAGAAGCCAAAAGGAGAGAATAGGTAGTAAGGAACCAGTTGGACAGAAAGGAAGAATCCTGTCATGAGCTGGAAGCAGAAGTTGTGAATCTTAGAAAGAAGGTTGAGAAGTCAGACACCCAAAACACGTTCTTGAACAACTCCATGACCCTAGATGAAATCTTGGATAGTCAGAGATCACCATATGACAAATATGGCCTTGGAAACAATAAGGGAGAGATCAATACTCCTAAGAAATCTAATGCAGGTAGTTCATTTATAAAAGGTGAAAACAAGTTTGACATAAGTCCTTCATTTGCAAAAGACAAAGACAGGTCTGACAAAGCTCCTTCATATGCAAAAAGTAAAAGCAGGTATGACTCAATTTCTACACGTTCAAGAAATAAAAACAACACTACAAAATTCAGAAGATCTGATCATGGAAGACATCCAGAAGCTATTCATAGTCCTCAAAGAAAGTTTAGAAGGGAGACACCTTCATGGATGAATCAAAGAAGGTACAAGAGTGTCTTTAAAGGTTATTGTTTTGCTTGTAATGAATATGATCATAAAGCCTTGGACTGTAGGCATCATGGAAGAAAACAAATTGGTAGGTTCAACAACAATATACGATGTTGGAACTGCAATTATGTTGGACATATTGTTGCACATTGTTACACTATGAGATGCTATAGTTGTGGTTAATATAGTCGCAAAGCCTATAACTGTTGGAACTCAAGAAAACAATTAATAAGAAATTCTTCACACAATATGACAACAAGAGTAAATAAGAAGATATGGAAAATAAAATCCCAAGTACCAAATAATAAAGATGAGGAAAATATTGCTCCTGAAATTGATGAAGTTAATAATAAGAGTTTGGGGGATACAACTTCTAATAAGGAATATTCTCAAAACAAGGATAAAGAATCTTTTGGTGCACACAATGATGACGTTGATGATGAATATTCAATATTAGAACAACAAAAAGAAGTTACAGATAAACCCATTGTGCACAAAATCTTAAGGTCATTACCTATGAGATATGATGCAAAGATTTCTTCAATTAAAGATAGATCCGATCTAAATACACTCATAGTTGATCAACTCCATGGAATCTTTACAGCATATGAAATGAGAACAGGGCATGATAAATCAACAAAAGATGAAATAGCTTTCAAAGCATCCGACACATAGATAAATCAAGAGAAAAAACCTCAATCCAACCATCATGAAGAATATGATGTGGAAGAAGCCAATTTCATTAGAAAACTTCAGAAAGGATCAGGGAAGTACAAAGGCAAACCTCTTTACAAATGTTTTAACTATGGAAAAGTTGGTCATTTTGCATCCAAGTGTCCCTATCTCAATGAGGACCCTGAAGATGAAGCTAATTATCCAATGGATATTCCATCAATTAGTATTGATATTGGAGGGAAGTTGTAAGCACATCAGTATTCATATTGAACAGAGGTCAGCTCAATATTAACAATAGTAAAACTCCTTGTGAACCATGTTTGGGAGAGCTCATTCTGTAAAATACTTCAAAGTCTTTGGAATTAAGGGTTATATAAAAAAGATTGAGAAGAATCTCAGAAAATTTGATGCCAGATCTGATGAAGGTATTCTTCTTAGATATGCTACTACCAAGAAAGCATACAGGCTCTACAATCTTAGGATACATAAGATTGTTGAGAGTACATATGTCAATGTGGAATATATAAAAACAATTGTTAGAGATCGATGAGAATCGATGAACAAAACCAAGGGTTTTTTGAAAAAAGGATGAGCTACAATTGCGCAGTGTTCCAATATCCACAACAACAATATTCTGATGTACAAAATGAGGTACATGACATCTTGTAGAAAAAAAAAAAAACAAGAGGAGAAACCCTGTCATAAAATGATACCCTTTATAGAAATAAAGGGGGAGAACAGTTAGTAAAAACTCAAGTGAAGTTTTGGTTAGTAAATAAGAAAGTAATTAGATTAAATCTTGAAAAGACTCGATCACTACAAAAATTTGTATCAAGAAAGACTACTCATTTGAAACAAAAAAAAAAAAAAAAAATCCCAATCAACTAAGATAAGAAGTTAGTAAATCAACAGGGGAAGAAACCATGTGAAGAAGATCTACCTTTTCAAAAACAAAGGTTGAGAATAGTCAGAAAGAGAGAAATCATATTGACAGGGGAAGTCATTCAACTATGATTGGCAGAACATGTCTGTAGGAATATTTACCCAGGGTCACTCTGGTCAATAACATACATAGCTTACCATAGGTGGCATATATTTTTGCAAAAACCCTTAAAAAAGATATGTATTGAATATCTCAGGGGGAGATAGCAATCAACGACATAAGGTTTCATTCTATTATAATAGAAAAAGATTGATTGCAGAAGGAGTTACCAGTGGTCAAAGAAGTACTTATACAGATAGATCATAGGAGAAGAAACCCTTTGCCATTGATGTCAAAGGGGGAGAGAAACTTCATATAAAGGAAAAATTCATAAAAGGAAAGCATCAACACAGGGGGAGTTTTGTATATGAAGTTAGTGTGTTGACTTCAATGACAAAGGGGGAGATTGTTGGAAATATTGTCATTGATGTCAACAATCGATCAGATGATATGTTGTTAAATGAAAAATGAGATTGCCATTGACATCAACAGTATATCAATCAGCATAAGATGTCATACATTATGTAGAGAAGGAAAATCACAAGCTCAGGAGGAGGAGAAAACAGGATGAGCGAGCAATATGAAGACCAAAGCTCAGAAGGAAGAGCGCATTGCACAATATATCAAGTTGCAAAAGAAAGTCGCGATTATTGTTGATCATGATAGGATCAACAATCCTATGATAAAATTTCAGGAGGATAAGCCCATGAGTTAGTTAACACTCCAAAGCAGCTAAATGATCTGATCCGTTGGATCAAGAGGACATGTGGCAAGTTATTGTAATTTCGTTGACTCGCAGATCAGGAAAGTCAAAGACAGTGTTGCATGAACTCGCGAAACACAAAATCGCGATATGATCTAGACCATTGGATCATGGAGGGTCATGGACCGTCGATCCAACGTAAGCGGATATCGGGAAATCAGGAGTCAGAAGAAGGGAGGTGCTCTAACCTTTGAAATACCGAAACACGAAATCACGATAAGATAAGGACCGTCGATCAGGAGGAGCGACGTGGGTCGTCGGATCTGACGAGAGTGGCATATTGGATTTTGGGAATTCAAATATTGCGAGGTGAGAGAATGGAGAATGCTTCTTGAAATACCGAAACACGAATTTGCGATCCAATCCAGACCATTAGATCGAGAGAGAATCTTGGCCGTTGAAACTCGAAGGCACGTGGTGAAGGGTTATCGTTTCACTGACTGGAAAGTCAAAGGAAGGAAGAGCTTAACCCTCCAAATTGCGAAATGCGAAATCGCAATAGAATCGTGGGTCCTCGGATCTTGAAAGAGTTGGAGGGCCGTTGGATTTGAACCAAGGCAAAATGACACAATAGACCACGTCATCAAGACACGTTGACAGACCACGTCAGCTAAGGACACATGGCACAATAAGACACTAACAAGTGTCAAGTTGATACAACATTTCAAGCACATGAAAATCATGAATATGTATGACACGTGGCAGCCAATAGGATTGTGACACATCATCAAGTGATGTAAGTGTTTACATCACCCCCGTGAGTCTCACTTCAGAGTTTTGCATTGTAAGAAAAAACTCTACAGTCCGGAAGTCTCGAATGTCAAAACTTCGAAAGGGACTATTAGAGGTCATGAAGATTCGAAGGAAAAAACAAGAAAATCCCAACAACCACACATATCAACGCCTGATTAAGACACAACCGTTCAATTAAGGAAAGAAGGTATCAGATTAAGGTTGAAGGTGGACCGTTGATCTCTTCCATGAAAGAGAAGTGAACTGTCTGATCATATCGGCGATATCACAACCGGGAGTTTTGTAAAGAGCAGTGTCTTGAAGACTCGATGGCCAAAGTGCCGAAACCCCAACAACCATCCATCTCATCGTGTGATCAAGTCACAACCGTCCATCTCGATAGAAGATTGATTAGTGACCATTGGATCATGAAGAGATGTGGACCGTTGACTCGAGAAGGGCATATGTCACGCCACGTCGGTAAGGGAAAAGTGTCGAAATCCCGCCAGCTGTCTATCTCGATACATGATTAAATCATAGTCGTTGGATTCAACAGTAAAAGGATGAGTGTAAGGTTAAATATGACCGTTAATCTATCTCTGCAATTCTAAATGTGAGTCGTCCAATTGTACCAACGATATCATTTTGGGAGATTTGACATGTTGTGAGTCACGAAGACTCAATGGGAAAAACGACGAAAATCTGTCAGTCGTTCATCCCATCATAGAACAAATCATGACCGTTGATTTAATAAAGCGCTCATGTGCTCGTCTCGTCTAACGTGAGGTCACCGCCGTCGGTCATATGGTCTAGAGATTTGAAAGGGCAGAGTGTAATGCATTGACGAAATTGTTGAGCCTGTAGTTCTAAATGCATGGTCATATGTGATGGTTTGAAGGAAGCGCCTTCACGGAATCTAGTCTCTGTAAATATAACAGAGATTAGGCATCGAGTATAAATGATTAACTTGATCCATGACTGTGATCAATTTATGACAAAAATGAACCGATACAAAGTCATGATTAAAAGAGAATAAATCATGAAAATATGAATAAAGAATAAAAAGAAAAATGATATTAATTAAAGTTTAGATTATCATTTTAAATGAAAATGTACAATGGTTCAAATAAAGAGACACGTTGTTTTAAATTTCACACCAGTTTGAAGATTATATAAATGAGAAAAAGTGGTGAGAAGAAAGTGTCTTTGCAGTCCAGAATAGAAGATAAAAAGTTGAAGCAGATTCCAAGAAGACATCAGAGGAAAGAAAATGTGAATAACATAGAGAAGATAAAATGCAGTTAAGAACATAAGTTAAATAAGTTGAAGCAGATTCCAAGAAGATATCAGAGGAAAGAAAATGTGAATTACAGAGAGGATGAAATACGGTGATGAGAGTTTTATGGTATACCTTTGATCATAAGATAGTTGGTTCTATAATGGATCACTACTACTGGATTTGAATACTCTAGTTTGATAGACTGAATTTTATCAGCAAGCTGGGACTTGCAGCAAGCTGGGTCTTGTGCCAAGCTGGGTCTTGGCAGAGAGTTGGTGCTCTCCGAGGGGTTGGTGCTCCTTATTTCAGTTGGTGCTGAAAACTTTAGTTGGTGCTAAAAATAAAATCCTCTCTCACATATATTCATATTACTATGTTCATATTTATTATACAAAAGCTTATACAAACATCCGGTGTCTTTGTGTTCATTGTAATTATGATGTGATTGTTCTTAATCTGTTCAAATATGTTTTAAGTGGTAATTTGAAAAGAAATAGTTAAAATAGTTCACACACTAATTCACCCCCCCGTCTTAGTGTGGGTCGTGTGTTCTTTAGGGGTAAATCATCGGCCCTGATTATGAGGCCTTGCCCCGGGGGAATCAAGAGAGTCAAACCTGTGACCAACAACAAGCATGATAAACTCATGTTTAGCTCTAGAACAATTGTGATAACCCTAGGGGATCCATACATAGCAACCTATCTATCTACTTAGGGATTAGGGTAGGACCCTAACATGCCTCCCCCCTCCTCCCCCCCACAAAACAACATTGTCCTCGAGGATGGAGATGAGGGAAATTTTTAGGGATCTCTGTCGGTTTCCATGCAACATCCTTGGATGGTGTATCATTTCACTATATTAGGACCTCCTGGATAGTGCATTGGTAGGGAAAATGCTCCCTTTTGTGAAGGATGACCTTGTGTTGTAAGTAAATGGAACCTTCTTCTTCTAGTTCTACAAGGCTAGTTTGAATACGACAATTAGATCTAATCACTTTCTTTAAGTAGGAGACATGATAGATTGATTGAATTCTAGAGTGGATTGAAAGTTTGAATTTGTAAGGCATTGGCCCAATACGCTTGAGTACCTTATAGGGGCCATAATACTTTGGAGCAATATTTTGGCAGTAATTCTCTTTGAGGGAGGTCTACTTATAAGGTTGCATAAGAAGGAACACTTGATCCCCTTCTTCAAAATGATGTTCGAAATGATGTTTATCACCTTGCTACTTCATTAAGTTCTTAGCCATTACTAGATTATCCTTGAGAGTGCAAAAAATGTCAGCCCGAGTTGTGAGGGTTTTGTCAACCTTATACACCTTAGAGGCTCCAGGTAAGTAGGATAACACTGATGAGGGATTTTGGCCATAGACAACCTCAAAGCGAGTCATTCAAGTGGCACTATGATTAGTTGTATTCTACCACCATTATGATAAGGTTAACCAATGAAGCCATTGGGATTTTTGTTCTAAAGTAAATCACCTCAAATATGCTTCCAAACACTTGTTGATAACATCAATTTGACCATTAGTCTAGGGGTGATAGGTGGTGCCAAGATTCAATTGAGTATTCTGGATCTAAAAAAACTCTTGTTATAAATGGCTAGTGAAAGTGGGATCACGAACCATCACAATATATTGCAGCATACCATGGAGTTTAAAGATATTATCCATGAAGACTTGAGCAATCATGGAGGCTTTAAAGGGGTGTTGTACACCATAGAAATAAGCATAATTAGAAAGGTGATCAACTATAACCATGATGAAGGATTTATTGCCAGATTTGAGTAACCCCACAATGAAGTCCATAGAAATGTTAGTCCATATAGTTGGAATAATTGGTAAAGGTTGTAGTTCACCTAGAGGTTTCATTGTTTCTCCCTTGTCTCATTAGCAAAGGTCGCATTCTACCACAAAATTGTGGATGTCCTTCTTCATGCCTTGCCAAAAAAATGAACATTTGATCCTTTCATTGTTAATCCCTAGACAAAATACCATGTTAAGTATAAAACCCTTTATTGAATTATTACATTTCTAGTGTTATAATTGTATGTAGGGTAGAGCCCTTCATTGCACCCTTTCATTATAATTATACCCTTTGTCTTCTATATATATACCACATACATACCACGGATACCTAGTCTCAGGATCATCATATCTCATATTGTACATTCAACATATTGTAAAAGGAGGTTCCCCCCTTGAAAGTGTACTATTACTCATTGATTTTTTTTTTATCATTGTCAAGGTGTTGGTTCATAACATTTGGTAATAGAGCATCGATGCCAAGGTTTTTCTTCTCCAAGCGAGTCATCTTCGCATTTTGGATATATCCTTTTTTCTAGGTTGATTTAGACAACGAAATTTAGAGGTTAATTAGAATACATATAAAAGTACCCATGGTAAAAATTTCAACCTCTGGGTCATTGTATTTTCGAAGATATATCCTATGGAAGAAATAGTGTTTGAGTCATCTTGAATTCAGTTTTAAATGAGTCATCCTGATATTTTTGCTATAATTTTGTTTTGGGAGGATTCACATAATGAAAAATTTTGAAGATTGAGGAGACATCTCCTAGTACAGGTGATCCAAATTTCAGATAATGGTTCAATATACTTTTGGATATATAGTTAATGTAAGACAAGGCTTGTGACTAATCCTGAAATTAGTTTTAAAAGAGTTGGCTTGGCATTTTCACTGTAACTTTTTACTGTGAAGTTTATGACTTTGAAATTTTCATAATCCTAAGTAGACATATTGAATTACATGTCACAAAATTTTTCAGATTTTGAATCATTATGATTTTTGAGATGTATCTCATGGAAGTTGGGGTTGATTACTAATCCTAAAATTAGTCTTAAACAAGGCATTTTGGTATTTTTTCTATAATTTTTTATTAGTGAAGGTTCAAACTATGAAATTTTTAGGAGTTTAAGAAGTCATATCAGAGTACTACAAGCCAAAATTTTAGACTTAGAAGGGTTAAAAGT
>ML801863.1:88129-102686 GCA_009831015.1 Picea engelmannii
TTAATTAAGGGTTAATGATTAATTTGATTATTAATTAATTAATTGATTAATTAAGTATTAAACAAATGGGTGGATAATAAAATATAATGTTTAATTAGGTTACGTATCCCACAAGGGATAACGTAACCAATACGTTAAGATAAATAGTAAATGAATGGATAAGGCATTAATAAAGGGATAAGGTATTTGGTGGGGGGAGTTAATGAGAAAGGGCGGTGAAGGAGGAATAAGGGAAGTGGAGAAGGATTATGGAGGGGATTATTCATTCTACGAGGGGAAAGAACTTGGAGCATGGGGACAGAGTGAGTTTACAGTGGAATTTACAGTGCACCGGGGGGCTGAGGAGGTTTTGGGCTCGGAGGGCTAGGACATCCATTGATGTCCTAGGGCTAGGTGTTACTAGTCGGCAGGGTGGCTGGTTTTGGGGTGTCCTAAGGAGCAACATCAGGTTAAGCGAAGGGAGCAGTTAAGCGAAGGGAGCAAGCTGTTGTGGATAGCATCAGAGTGAGGTATGTAAATTCAAATTCATGGATTGTTACTTAGATTTATTACTTATTTCCAAATTCTACTTGTGTAAGTGTTAGCGTAAGTGTTGAGATAATTTGAAATTTTTTTAAAGTCTACTTCTTTGTAAAGTTTATAGAAATTACAGAAATTACAGTAATTTGGTAGAAATTTACATCTGGTTAATTCAAATCCGGTCTTTACAAAAAGAATACAATGCACTGATATGTATATATTTTAATTCATTGTTTTTTACAAATTTTCAATTAATTATTTCAAAATCAAATATTTTTTTACAATAAATTGTTTTATACTTATGTTATTGCATTAATGTGTTATCCAACCAATTAAACCTCTATTATTTGTATCAATAAAAATCATCCACATATTATTTATTTAGGAACACAACATTTTACAACATTCGACAATGCAATGAAATAAAAAACCCATTTTATTATATATGAATAAGAGACCCATTGTCATACAAAAAGGGATAATGTATTGGTCTAGTACAATAATCAAATTGCAACCAATTTGTAATCGTTACACTTAGTGGTAACATGTCCTCATGCAATTGGGACAATATGTTGAGTACATCAAACAAAATCCCTGATTTTTAGAGACAAATATTCTGAAACATACAACTTGTAGTAACATTTGATTATATTGATTTTCATTCATCAGTTGAACTCTTCACATTGTTGAAGCTGTGTGCATGCCTCATTTCTTCATCATCTGTAGGTGATATTGTACTTTGGTTTTTTATCATAATTTTTTCTTGATGTTCGACTTGTATTTTATGTTGTGCCTCTTCATCTTCCATCTACAAACATAGAAATAAACTGTAATAAGTATATCCGCATTTGTATATATAGTAGAATATACATGATTGCCTAAATAAAAAAACATACCTTAGCCCCAAGTCTTTCATAAAAAATACACATTCTTTCGAAGCCATGCTTCATGAATTCTCTCAGAATATCCTCTGATGTCTGTGTTCCATACTTTGTTTCCTGGATGTTTAATACAACATGACAAAGCATAGTTGATATAATCAATATAAAGTTTTATTGTTTTTTCATTAATTATAAAACAAGGAAAGTTAAAAAACATAGCTACTTACAAGTTGTTCAATTAAACTTTCATTCTTCAACATATACTCGCAACCCGTACTTAACCCAATTTTTACCAACTCATGGGTTGACTCCTTTTTGTATGTTAGCACCTAGTAGAAGACATCCATAAACAAGTGTAAATTAGTTATTTAAATATAAATAACACAACGAACACGAAATCTTAAGAAAGGCCGAAAACACAAATACTCACAAATTTTGCAATCAACCATTTTATTCCTCGTCATCCTATCTTATGTGATGAATGGATTCTATTTGTTTTTCTTTTCTACAACAAAACAATTAAAAATTAGTATTTCATGCGATACTTAAATTCAATGACTCTTATTGCGACGAAATTATGTTCATTTCTTTTAACATATTCTTCTACACTTTTTTGGACATCCCTACCGACATGTTTTTGTTTTCCCCTTGTTTGTCCCTTGGATTTTTTAAAATCTCCCTCGAAAAAAAAGATAAATTATTATTTTTTTGAAAATAAGAACTCGGTGCATATATTAAGATAAGTTGCACCAGGGTCTTAACAAAATTTGTACACACCAGAGTGTCATACATACATATATGCACCAGTATAGTATAACAGTGTTGTTGCAAAATTGAAAACATTTTACAAATTTTTGTATTCAACTAGTGCTTTATGTATTAAGAAAAGCACGACTTCCTAAGTACTATTTATTATGCATCATTGAGCACTGAAGAAATTTAAGAAATGATGATTTCCATATAAAACAATGATTTTTCCATTTTAAAATCAATGGTCCACTTTGTAATAAATATGCCTCGGTGCGTGTTTTGGTAAAATATGCATTGCTGAACGTGAAAAAGATTTTTAATAATATTTTGAATTGAAATAAAGCGACGGTGTTTACAAACAAATAAGCTTCGGTGTGCTTACAGTGTAAATAACACACCAGTCACCACGAAGGCATTTTTTAAAAACAAAAAAACCGACAACAACATGTGGGTTTAGGATCCAATGCAATGAGTGGTTTCATTGCAATGGATAGGAAACACCCATATATAAATAACCAAACCCTATAAAGAATTTGTGCTTAAAAAAATTCTTCTTGTGAAATATAAGAGAAAACAAAAAAACAACAAGAAAATTAGGGCTTCCAATGTTGAAGGTAAGTATGAAACCCTTTTTTGTTTGTTTGGGAATGCACTAAAAATGTTTGAATCAAATAAGATAATGATTAAGATGGTTAATAGAATGAAATCATATACTTGAAATTTCTACTCTACAAATTTCTATGTGATTTATAGTGTCCCCCCTCGAATTTGGATCTTAAAAAAAAACCCACCCACTTGGAAATATTTGCTGATAAATCTTTATTGCACAAATATCCTCTCTAAAATTTGGCAAACAATAAAACAATGAATAGGGTTTTCCTTTATAAACACAAAAACTCAAATTTCATCTCATTTATTCGTTGTATATTTCGACGCATTGATGATAAACATGTGCGCTAATTTTTTCTTCAGAAGTTACATTTTTGGTGCACTATTCCATGCGTATTGCACCAGTGTGGTATTCATAATGCACTGACGTGGTATGCATAACGCACTGATTTATTTTCATAATAAATTTCAAAGCATTGATAGTAAGCCCTCACTATTTTTCTAACTCGCTTCAATTAGTGCGATAGACAGTTTGAAATGCATCGATGCAACGTGTAATTAATAACGCACCAGTGAGGTGTGTAAGTAAGAATGCACTGTAAGACATTTACATTTGCATAATGCAAATGCAAACATTCATATTTAAAGTTTGTGGAGGTTTTTCTGTATGGATGCAATAAAAAAGGTCAATCTTCAATGCTTATCTCAATTAAATGCGTCAGTGCGTTTCATTTATACATATGCATCGATGTGTTTTCAAATGGTAAAGCACATCAGTGGAGGAGAGAGAGGGGGAAGAGAGTGAAGGATATACAATGAGTGAGAGAGGGAGGGGGATACATAGTGAGGGGGAGAGAGGGGTTGATGTAAGAGAGAGAGAGGGGTGGGGTATACAGAGATAAGGGGAGGGATTGAGGAAGAGAGTGAGAGAGGGGTTGCGCATCAAATTCACATTTTTTTTTTAATGTTTGAGGAGGATATTTTCAGGGATAAATTAATGTTTTCAGATTTTGTAAAGCCAGATTGAGATTTCTTGTATAGTTGGGAGGAAAAAAACCAATGATATTGTAGAAAAAAACAATGATTTTTTAAGTTTGTTGTCAAGTTATAAAAGTTATTCGAAGTTATTTTTCAAGTTAGATTGTTCTATGCTACCCAAGATGACGATTTTTGCTGATAAATCTTTATTGCACAAATATCCTCTCTAAAATTGTTTGCATTGATGTTTGCCAATATATCTGCAACCTTATTTATAGCCCATAAATCATGATTGAAATACACTTCTTGAAATGATTCTTTTAACGTTATTGTCTCTGCAAGAGTATCAAGGATCCATCCCCATGGGTGTTTGCAAAGGAGCTATGCAACATATTGATGATTATGTTATAATCTCATTTTACTGTCATGTGTCTTTTGGGGCCAAACTACTTTGAATGACACTGCCATTGCTTACATGAACATTCCTCTCATCATCAATCAAGCAATGAATCTCATTTGATTTTACTTTCCTGCATCTAGATCGTCCTAAGTGGCAGATAGGGGTTCATCTCCCTAGTTAGCTTCTTCATTGATGTTTGCAAATATATCTGCAACCTTATTTCCAGCCCATAGAAAATGATAGAAATCCACTTATGGAAAGGAGTCTTTTAACCTTTTTGTCTACGCAAGAGGAGTAGTTAGGAGCTATTTAGGTATCCCCCATGGGTGTTTGTAAAGGAGTTATGCAACATATTGATGATTATGTTAGAATCTCCTTTTACAGTTGTGTCTAATCCCCAAATTTGTTGCAATATGGATGTGTTTCCTAGATGCCATAATCTCAACCATACTATTGGTGATTATGCTAATTTTTCGGGTGTACACATGGACATGGTTCCCCTTATGGATCTTGATGATGCCCCAATTCCAACCCTACTTGGACTGCCCTTGGAGGTGTTGTCAAATTTGAGTCAGAGGGAGGAGGAATGGATGGGGATTCTATATTCCATTCTTGTTTGATTGTTTTCTTGTGAACTGAACCTTGGTTGCTGAGTGAAATATATTAAGTATACTTAGAGGAAGTTTTCTAAAATACACAAGCATTTATGCCTTTTATTCTTAACAACTCGCCAATTTATCCTAAAGTGGACTTACTTACGCATTGAATATGATATCGGTCCTGTACAACTTCATTATTGGCTCGAGGCCTACTTTCTCATCATTTCTACTTACGACATTGGACATAACCCAATTAGAACTTGGTTGTTCATATACTAGTTGAGCCATTGCATGCACATAAATAGTCTTTTGATAAATACTAATAATAATAACCTAATTTTAAGGTTACAACCAAACCATACACCAAATTGGTGTATGAGAATCCCTTGTTTGGTTTCCAACTCAAATGTTGTAACCAATATATGTTGCAAAAAAGAGTACATGGCCGAGAGGATTAAAAGAAACTGCAACATATTTCATGTTGTGTTGTGCACCTTTTAATATTATTCCTCCTAAAGTTAGGAGTATGTTCAATTAAAATGTTAATTATTATTGTGTTTGTAACGACCCCCTCGACTAACCTGAGGTCGAGGTACGCCACTCCAGAGCAACCACTCATGCTCTAACACCAGCCGATAACATTCCCAGCCATGAGGCTGGGCCATGCTACTCTAGGGAACACTTTCGTTCCCATACTACGAAACATACAGTAGCATACCCAGTGGTCAACTAAGAAATGCCACCTAAATTACTCTTTAGACTGCATTCAACTAAAACATATACATACAACACGCTCGGGGAAGCTTTACATCTAAACATAAACAAACAATTACTTTCTATAACGCGACTTTTATATTACAAATAACAGTAATTACTGATATGCATCATTTACAGGAAATTACCCATAAGCACACAAGCAGTCATAGTCACATATATGATAAAATCGTAACATGGGCATGTAAATAGCAAAACAACATATCCATATATCATACAATTGATACTTATCTTTAAAAAGACTGTCACCAACCGATTACAGACCGTCCATGAACCTCCCAGCGATAGACTACACTATTCATCACTCTCAACAATGAATCACCCCGAGCTGGGACTGAACTTCACCTAGGGTAAAGGGATTCCTATCCAGGCTAAGGCTCATGGACAACACGAACGTCTTCGTCTCAGGTGCTCACTCAACTAACAACCTACAACCTCTCATTCCCCATATGCCTGTCCCACCCAAGGAAGTATGCCCCTTCTATGCTCAACAGTCCCTCAGCTGCCCCACTTCCCTTCTAGGGCTTCAACAATAGGTCAGACCGGAAGTCTCAGAGCACATTGTAGCCACAGTTTAGCACCTATGTAAATCAATCCCCAACAATTCTCTCTCCCAGAGAACTGCTCACGGGCCTGACAACCTGCTTCTTCAATCCCGCTCCAAGCTAACCAGGTACACCAACCAAAAGGGATGGGGAAATAGGTTTCGGAAAGGTGGAATGACTGTCTCAAGGATAATAGAATGTATGAGTGAAATGGTCATGGAGTCATTGACTGGATAACTGAGTGTGTTTTTGGGAATCACTGTGAACTNACTTTTGTCCACTTGTCCCCAACTTTAGAACTTAGGATAAACTAATTATCCATACTTTATGTTTTAGGAAATATTAATATAATATTCCTTGACTTTGGCCCTCCCTTTCCCTAACTAGTGAAGTTCAGTCCCCATCTCTTTTATCATGGTCGGTCTACGCGCAGTGATGTATTTTATATTAGTCACGAGTCATGTACAAAGTAGGCGCATTGGCCCTTGACATCTAGGTGCCCTGGCCTAAGTCCAAGACATAAGCATTCCAGCTTATAATACTGGCTCACCAGCCTATAATGCATATTATATACACAAAGGTTCACTGACCTTAATATTGCGCGCACTTAGTTACTGCGCGCTGTATCCTCTATCTTTAAGGTTGCGCGCACCTTAGTTACTGCGCACAGTATTCAGAAATGTGTACATTACATCCCTTTACTACGCAGTATATGCGCGCACCATATCATGAAAGGTGTATTACAAAAATGATGTCTAAACAACTCACTAGCTTAAATATACTTGGATTATATTTACATTTGGGTTCGACCGAGGGATATTACAATCCCCTCCCCTTATTTATGCACTGTCCTTAGTCCATCATGTACCCATATACAACAAAAATTCTCAAAATTCTTCAAAAAGATGCGGGTATTCTGTCTGCATTGCATCCTTGTGCTCCCAAGTAGCGTCTTCAGGTTCGTACCAGGTCCATTAGACCTTTACAAGCCTTATGGCTCGATTCCGAAGTTGTTTGATTTTTTGATCCATGATGCACACCGGATGCACTTGGAAAGCGCCTTCTTGCTCCACCTAAATAACATTCCAATCAATAACATAATTAGCATCAGGTATATATTTCTTTAGCAATGATACATGGAAGACATTATCAACAGACATAGATGCAGGTAATGCAATCATATAAGCAACTGGACCAATCCTCTCTAGGATTTCAAATGGTCCACAAAATCTGGCTGCTAACTTGGCGCAACTTCCCAGCTTCAGGGAGCTCCTGTTAGCTTTCACTTTCAAGAAAACATGATCACCCACTTTGAATTCTCCATGGGTTCTATTTTTATCAACATAGCTTTTTTGTCTGTCTTGGGCAGCTTTCAAATTCTGCTTAATTTTTAACATTTGGTCCTCCATCTCCTTGAGCAATTCTGGCCCAACTACTGTTCTATTAGCTGGATAATCCCAACTTACTGGAGTATTGCACCTTCTACTATAAAATGCTTCAAATGGGCTCATTTTCAATGATGCCTGATACCCATTATTGTAAGCAAATTCTACCAAGTGTAGGTAGTCTTCCCATTTCGATGGTTTGTCCATCACATACATTCTCAACATATCTTCTATCACCCTATTCACTCTTTCTTTCTGTCCATCAGACTCGAGATGATAAGATGTACTAAAGTTCAGATTCGTTCCGAATCCTTTCCATAAATTCGAGGTGAATTTCGGGTCTTTTTTAGACACAATCGTTTTAAGAATTTCATGCAATCGTGACACTTCCTTCATGAAAATATCAGCGACATCTGTTGCCTTGTGAGTAGTTTTTAGTGGAATAAAATGGGCAGCTTTTGTAAGATTGTCCACCACTACCATAATCGAATCATGTAGCTTTCCTGTTCTGGGAAATCCCGTAATAAAATCCATTGTCACCATTTCCCACTTCCATTCAGGAATGGGCAAAGGTTGCCACAATCCTGCTGGGTGCCTATGCTCTGTTTTAACTTTCTGGCATTCCATACACCTAGCGATGTATTCTGCGATTTCCCTCTTCATACCTAGCCAAAAGTATTGGCTCTTGACCGCTGTTACAGTTTTCTGATATCCAGGGTGCCCTGCATAAGGATCATTATGCATCTCACACAAAATTATACTTTTCAAGTCCTGGACATTTGGTACAAAAATTATGTTCTTGTGCAACAATATTCCATCTACTCCCAACTTATAAATATCCATCTTCTGTGGTGTCTTACCTTGTTGTAGCATTGATACCGATTCTCTGTACTGCAGATCTATATTTGCAGCCTCCATAATTTTTCTTTTAACATCAGTCTGATACATGCTGATGGCTGTAGCATGAAGCTCATGCACCCTCCTATTGAGTGCATCCACCATTTTATTTTCTTTTCCTTTGATATGATTTATATCAAAGTTATATTCGCTTAGAAATTCTAATCATCTTCTTTGTCTAGCATTTAGATTTGGCTGATCAAATAAATATTTCAAGCCATTGTGGTCTATTCTTAACTCAAACCTTTTTCCCATGAGGTAGTGTCTCCATTTCCTCAGGGCATGTAGTATAGCTGCCAACTACAAATCATGAGTGGCATAGTTTCTTTCATGCTCCTTCAATTCCTTGATTCATAACCTATCACAAATCTGTTTTGGCCGAGGACTCCACCAAGTCCTTAATTACATGCATCTGTGCATACAATGAAATCTTCATTTGGGTCTGCGATCCTTAGTATTGGAGCACTTGTCAATAATTGTTTCAAATGTTGGAAACTCCTTTCACAGTCCGTTTTCCACTGAAACTTCATACCTTTCCTTTGCAAGGAAGTGATTGGGTGTGCTATCTTTGAGAATCCCTCGATTAATCTCCTGTAATAACCTACAAGGCCCATGAAAGATCTGACCTCTATCACATTCTTTGGTGCTGACCATTCTCTAATGGCTTCTACCTTCTCAGGGCCCACTTCTATCCCATCTTCTGAGATGATATGCCCCAAATAATGAATTTGTTTATGATAAAATGAGCACTTTCTCAATTTGGCATACAACTGATGCTCCCTTAGTACTTTCAACACCATCCTCAAATGATGTTCATTCTCTTCCTCTGACTTGGAATATATAAGAATGTCATCCAAAAAGACAATGACAAACTTGTCCAAATACTCTCGGAAAACACCATTCATTAAGCACATGAAAACAACTGGTGCATTTCACAATCCAAACGGTACCACTGTGAACTCATAATGACGATACCTTGTCCTGAAGGCAGTCTTGCTAATACATTCTTCTTTAATTCTTACCTGATGGTATCCTGATCTGAGGTCTATCTTTGAAAATATCCTTGCATCCTTCAATTGATCAAAGAGGTCATCAATCCTTGGTAGAGGATATTTGTTCTGAACAATCACTTTATTCAATTGTCTGAAGTCAATGCACAATCTTAACGTTCCATCTTTATTTTTCACAAACAAGACTGGGGCACCCCAAGGTGATACACTTGGACGTATATACCCCTTCTTCAGAAGTTCTTCAAGCTGCATTTGCAACTTCTTCAATTCTGGTGTACTCATTCTGTAAGGAGTCTTTGATACTAGTGCTGCTCCATGCATCAAATCTATAGAGAAATCAATGTCTCTCCTTGGGGGTAGTCCTGGTACTTCCTTGAATACATCTTCAAACTCTTTCAGGACTGCATTATTCTCCAAATTTGGCACCTTGTCTTTAGGTGTCTCCTCCATATGAGCTGCAAATATTTGACATCCTCTTCTATAACATTTCTTCAGCTATAATGCTGAAATTTCTCTAACGGTTACTGCCCTGGGAATTCCCTGCACTTTCCTTTGGTTCCCTTCTTCATCCAAGCAAGTGAATGCTTTGTTATGAAAATCCAATAGAGCATGGTGTAGGTCCAACCAATCCATCCCAATTAAACAGTCATAGGAACCTAAGGGTAAGATGTTCAAATCTACTCTGGTATTTAGTCCATTCATGTCTATGAGGCAGGACTTAACCATCTCATTAACTTTTCTTCTGGCTCCTATAGCCAGTTGCACCATCCAGGATTTCCCATGCTTGCTTCTTGGTAAATGCAAAATTTCCACCATCTTTGGGTCTATATAACTATGGCTAGCTCCTGAATAAATTAAAATAGCAAGGGTTTGGTTGTTGATCATACCTTCCACTTCAATCATGTGGTACTGATACTCTGCTTGCTTGTTGTCCAGGGATGCATAAATCCTTGGCACATTTCTGCCCATGTCCTCTACTATCTTAGCTCGTTGTATGTTGTGAACAACCTTACCCTTTTCACCTCTATGAGGACAATCTCTGAACCTATGGTCTCCTTTACAACCCCAACATTGCATAGGTCATTGTCTTGGCCCTTGACTCCCTGTGTCAATCGCTCTCGTTTCCTTATGCGTTTGCTGCCATTGTGAATTATTTCTAAAGAATGGTGGCTTAGCTCCCTTCTTCCTCTGATCCATCTTGAATTTATTATTGTCTTCCCAAGCCTTTTGGAAAGTTGGTCTTGCTTTCAACTGGTCATATAAGCATTTAACTCTCCTTATGGTCTCTTCTAATGTCTTGGGATCATCATACTGTATTTTTTCATTGAAGAACAATGACAATCCACTTAAGTACCATTGAATCTTGGCTGTCTCATCCTTAATGAAAGAGACATACTTCAACATTTCCAGAAAATTTCTCTCATATTCATCGATGGTCGTACTTCATAGCTTAAGTTCAAAGAACTCTTTCATTTTCTTGTCATAGTATCTCTTGGTCAAGTACTTCTTCTCAAAATACTTCTTGAATTCTCTCCAAGTAACACTTTTCTCTACAATGTGTTGTACCTGCACAAGTTGATCCCACCACATGGAGGCCTTTCCTTTGAGTTGATAGATAACGATTCTACCTTCAGCATGAGAAGAATAATTATGCAATTGAAAATACTTCCTCATGCCTAGCAACCATGTTTCGACATCTTCATCCTTCTTGTGCTCACCATCAAATGTAGGAGGTTTGATTTTGTTCATTTCTCCTCATAGCTCATCCACCCCGGATCTCTTATACCTTCTGACAGGGGATAGACTTGAGCTGTTTCCTACTCTCTTATGGGAATGTCTATGGGGATGATGGTGATGTCTAGTAGCACTTTTTACTTCTCCCTTCTATTCTGAAGATTTGTGACTCTCAGATCTACTTGAGTTACTGTACTTAACCAATTTCTTCTCTATTCTGTTCAAACCTTCCAATAGCTTCATGTTGAAGTCATCTTGCTACTCTTTGGATTTCATAAGCCTTTCATTATAAACTTTATGGATTTGGACATCCTTCTGCAAATTCTTAATGGTCTCAGCCATATTCATATCTTCATTCCTTTCTTCTCCATGTCCGTTGGAGTTCGTTCCTTCCATGCCCAAATGGACATCCATCCCTCTGCTCTTCTCTGGATGACTATAATTCCCCTATGCCTCTTCCATTCCTACGGAATCTACACTGGTATGACTTGACCGAGTTGTTGTTAATTCTGCAAAATGTGCAACCATCGAAACTAATCAGACTAACAAATCAACAATTCATGAGAATATGCACCATTTCGATTCAACATACACATCAACATTATCACTCCCGGTTTCCTGGTGTTATCACCACGACAATTCTAGAGAAGACCCAAGTCTCGAGAATGATGACGTGTAGTGTCTTCCGAGATACACTTGCGCAAGAAGGTGGTATTGTCAAAACCACTTTTTCCAAGACGCGGTATCACGTGTCCCAACATGTCAAATCCACTACTCATGGAGCGGGCGATGGCTAGTTAGATCACCCTGTTTCGTTCGTTTGGTACTTCACAACCATGTGACGTCAACTGAACGCCGCCATGTAACGAACTCAAAATCTAATCATTCGAAATGGATTGGCCGAGCATGGCAACCCAACACTCTTTGTACGTAATCTATCTGTGCTTCATAAATGGAGTTCTATAATTACCACTCCCCAAGTATGAATATATCTGCGTATCCATAATCATAGTAATCTTCAAGCTGCTCGACTTCCTACTCTCTATAGAGACACATTTCGGTATCAGATACATGGACAAAGCTAAGTTGAGTGAGACTGGTTATTTGAGCAACATGCTAGGCTTTCCTGCGAATAAGGAGGAAAGGGTCCTTGCGCACCTTCTAGCAACTAAGTTCCACACAGAGCCGGTTACAGACTCACGATTGGAAGTCAGGCTGAATCCCACTATAAAGGATTTAGTCATCAACAAGCCAGTCGCTAAGAAGAAAAGGAGTAAGCGACATAAGAAGGAGGAATCTACGGTTGAAGCGGCCAAAAGTGTTGGAGAAAATCAACCGGTCTAGTTAGACTCCTCTTTAAAGGTAGAGATCGCTAAGCTGAAGTAAGTCTTCAACTAAGATAAGCATGTCTTAGTGAATTTTGAATATCCGGTAGTGGAGGTAAAGAGTACAAGAGATGATAGGCATGTTCTTCAACGACCCTTTTTACAATAGGCTAACTGCTGTCATCAACCTTTTGTAATTTTGTGATCAATATGATTATATAAATACAGAAACAGATTTTAGACTGTTTTATTACAATTTCTATTTGGTGATGTTATGACTCTTGTTTTCTTTTATGATAAGTTTTTCTTGTAATCTTATATTTTATTTTCATTTGTCTAAATCGGAAGAAATTAAAATTCGGAATTCTTTTTAATTAATGCTTCAATGCGGTTATGTGTTTATTTTTCTTTTATTATTATGCAATTTAAACTCAGACTCCTCGCCTTCCAAGCGACTTCACACGCATTAACTTGACCTGTTCATTTATATTATCGTGCATAGCAATATTAAAAGGTAAACGCTTCTCTGCGCACCTAAATCTACTATGCATTTCTTCTTCATCGTACCGACTACTTACACGCACTATTCTGGCGTTGTGTGCCAATATCTACTGCACACCGATATTCTACATGCATTTTTGTCCTATGCATGCACCATGTCAAGTTTAACATATTCTTTCACGCTCAAATATCTGCGCACACTACTGAATACACTGTCGCGAAACAACTTATACTCGTACTTATGCGCGTACCAACAAAACTCCTTTGCATTAAACAATACTTGCGCACCCCATGTGCACCTTACTATGTGTGTGCTTACCGCACAAGGCTAATTTAAGCGTGTGCATCTACACATATTAATCTTTCGCGCGACGCCACAATTTACCGTGCACACTGGCACAACACGGTTTCCTGTGCGGTGCCAAATTTACCACGCACACCAGTACGCCAACCTTTTCCAAGGACATTTTATGACTTTAATTCTGGTCACTTCAAAGTTACTTTTCTGTGAATATTCACTTCGATTGCACCCTTCTGGTCCATCCAAGCTCAGTGTTGAACTGAGGCTCTGATACCATACTGTAACGACCCCCTCGACCAACCTGAGGCCGGGGTACGCCACTCCAAAGAAACCACTCATGCTCTGACGCCAGTCGATAACATTCCCAGCCATAATGCTGGGCCATGCTACTCTAGGGAACACTTTCATTCCCATACTGCGGAACATACAGTAGCATACCCAATAGTCAACTAAGCAATGCCACCTAAATTACTCTTTAGTCTGCATTCAACTAAAACATATACATACAACACACTCGCGGAAGCTTTACATCTAAACATAAACAAACAATTACTTTATGTAACATGACTTTTATATTACAAATAACAGTAGTTACCGATATGCATCATTTACAGGAAATTACCCACAAGCACACAAGCAGTCATAGTCACATATATGATAAAATCATAACATGGGCATGTAAATAACAAAACAACATATCCATATATCATACAACTGATACTTATCTTTAAAAAGATTGTCACCAACTACTTACAGACCGTCCACGAACCTCCCAACCATAGACTACATTGTTCATCACTCTCAACAGTGAATCACCCCCGAGCTGGGACTGAACTCCACCCAGGGTAAAGGGATTCCTATCCAAGCTAAGGCTCATGGACAACAAGAAAGAATCCGTCTCAGGTGCTCGCTCAACTAACAACCTACAACCTCTCATTCCCCACATGCATGTCCCACCCAAGGAAGTGCACCCCTTCTCTTCTCAACAGTCCCTCGGCTGCCCCACTTGCCTTCCAGGGCTTCAACAACAGGCTGGACCAGCAGTCTTAGAGCATTGTAGCTGCAGTTTAGCACCTACAGAAATCAATCCCCAACAATTCTCTCGCCCAGAGAACTGCTCACGGTCCTGACAACCCGCTTCTTCAATCCCGCTCCAAGATAACCAGGTACACTAACCAAAAGGGACGGGGAAACAGGTTTCGGAAAGGTGGAATGGTTGTCTCAAGGATAATGGAATGTATGAGTGAAATGGTCATGGAGTCATTGACCGGATAACTAAGTGTGTTTTTTTGAATCACTGTGAACTCTCTGTCAAAATGATGGTCAGCCTGATGGTTTCCCCCCCCCCC